>JBBBDQ010017670.1:0-23333 GCA_037127315.1 Ascarosepion bandense | reverse complement strand
GCTTTCCATAAATAAAATATGCTTTTCCTGAATAAATAAAATATGCTTTCCGAATAAATAAAATATGTTTTCCGAATAAATAAAATATGTTTTCCGAATAAATAAAATATGCTTTCCGAATAAATAAAAATAAAATATGCTTTCCCGAATAAATAAAATATGCTTTCCGAATAAATAAAAATAAAATATGCTTTCCGAATAAATAAAATACGTTTTCTGAATAAATAAAATAGGCTTTCCCGAACAAATAAAAATAAAATAGGCTTTCTGAATAAAAATAAAAAAATAAAATAGGCTTTCCGAATAAATAAAAAATAAAATAGCTTAACAAATAAAAAAATAAAATAGGCTTTCCGAATAAATAAAAATAAAATAGGCTTTTCCGAATAAATAAAAATAAAATAGTTTTCCGAATAAATAAAAATAAATAGGCTTTCCAACAAATAAAAATAAAATAGGCTTTCCGAATAAAATAAAAATAAAATAGGCTTTCCGAATAAATAAAATAAAATAGGCTTTCCGAATAAATAAAAATAAATAGGCTTTCCGAATAAATAAAAATAAAATAGGCTTTCCGAATAAATAAAAATAAAATAGGTTTTCCGAATAAATAAAAATAAAAATAGGCTTTCCGAATAAATAAAAATAAAATAGGCTTTCGAATAAATAAAAATAAAATAGGCTTTCCGAATAAATAAAAATAAAATAGGCTTCGAATAAATAAAAATAAAATAGGCTTCGAATAAATAAAATAAAATAGGCTTTCCGAATAAATAAAAATAAAATAGGCTTTCCGAATAAATAAAAACAAATAGGCTTTCCGAATAAAATAAAATAAAATAGGCTTTCCGAATAAATAAAAAATAAAATAGGCTTTCCAATAAATAAAAATAAAATAGGCTTCGAATAAATAAAAATAAAATAGGCTTTCTCCGAATAAATAAAAAATAAAATAGGCTTTCCGAATAAATAAAAATAAAATAGGCTTCTGAATAAATAAAAATAAATAGGCTTTCCGAATAAATAAAATAAAATAGGCTTTCCTGAATAAATAAAAATAAAATAGGCTTTCTGAATAAATAAGAATTTAAATTTCTTTTTAAAAGAAATAATTAAATTAAAATAACCGAACTATGTTATGTTATTTATTAAATATTTTTATGTTTAGATATTACATATTTATCTTACATTATTAATATGTTTTCTGGAAAAATTAAATTTCTCTTTTAGAATAATTTTAATTTAATAAAAAAAGAATGAAATTAGAATCAAAGTTTGGTTTGTTTAGTTTTCGATGTAAGGGGAATTCATCCAAACACTTGTTAACTTCTAAAACAATACGACCTCTACGGAAACTTATGACCCCTATGAACACCGTACTTAATAAAATTTTTCCAAATTTTTTTTTTTAATTATCTTAAAAGTAAAATGGGTGAATGATTTTTATTAAACTTTTCAATTTTCGATAGGCAATATAATAATCAATTCTTAAGTAAAAAGAAATTCAACAACGTTTTTATAACAGGTTTTTAAAACATTTTTAACACTTTTAATAGAATTAGTATAATAAAAATATAAAAAAATAAAAACAATTATTTCAAAATTTATTAGTAAACAAATTTTTTTTTTCTTCAGACTATAATGTCCTTAATAATTATTATTTATTCCAGCAATTTAAAGTTTATCAAATTAAATTATATCAGAGTTTTATTGCATTTTTTTTCTTACTTTTGAGCAGATTTTTTGGCCAGGTTGTCCACTTTAGAATAAAAAACATAGATGATTTATATGCCCCAATGAGTCCCGTATTTAACTAATAAAAAAATTTATAATAGTTAATTAAATTTATTAACATTTCATGGATTTACGTAGAGGGGGGGTAACAGAATTAAAAAAATATTTTCACCAAGAAATTTAAAAAATAATAATTTCAAAAATAATTTCATTCATTTGTGAATGAGTGCTGAAAGTTACATTCAAATCTGAATATTTGATTTTTGCGAGAATTTTCAAATTAATGTGTTTGTTACCGTGAAAAAAAGTGGGTTGTGTCATTATTACCACGTAACCTCTTGTAATAAAGGCGTAATATTTTTTTTAGTCGCTAACTCAAATAAAACAACATTTTCTATCAAAATTTCGAAATGTTAGCAGGGATTCAAAATTTTTTTTAAAATAATTAAAAATTGCTTTGATCTTTCCTCTTAATAAAATATAAATATGAAAAGAAAGGAACGTTGCAGTTTTCTGATTGGCAGAAGGTTTCGCGCCAAAATGACGTCATAATATCGCCATACATGACAGATGATTTGCTACTCCGCTAAAACATGTCTACGGCCCCAAGTGTGTGCGTGTGTAAGAAATATTTCAGGAACACCGGTCGAAAATTTAGTTGTAGTAAACGAATTACGGATACCTCCATGTTAACGAATGAGATAAACGGCAAACCTTCAGAAACGTATAACAAAAGCTAGCCAGGACATTTTCATTTTAGATATCCAAGGGTGTGGACTGTGTAGCTAAAAAAAAAATTGGAAAAGAAAAAAATATGATAGAAATTTGAAAATATTTCTTACCATTTGGGCCTGAAGCTAGTTCGGCTTCTAATTTTCGCTTCTTTTTTCTTCTAAAGTTACATGCCTTTCTTTTTCTTTCAAATACGAAAGAAAAACAGACTTTTCCTCCTTGAGGTATTTTGTTGCCTCGTCGATGATTTTCTTCTGGGAGGCCTTTATCATCCCTTTACAGTAGGACCAATTCTCGAAGACCTTCCAAAAGCATTGTCATCTCTTCTTCGTTCTCTTGGTATGTGTTGTGCCTTTTCGACCTGGCTCATACGTTTTTTCTTTCGTTCGACTGTAAATGAATAAATAAAAAAAGTTATCGGACCGGTTATCATATCTATGATGATGATGATATAACCCCTGAAAAAAAACGGAACCTTAATATCCCTATTTATTGTATTTAATTTTAACAGAGTGTAAAATAAATTAACTAATTTCCTTAGGACTAAAAATAAAATAAGTAAATAAAATAACTCACCACATTTTCGACTGTCTAGGCAGCGGGAATGAGTTCGTTCTTTCGTGGCCGACCTCTTTTCCTGGGTCCTTGTCGAGGGGTGGCCGGAACGGGCTGTTCGGTTTGGATTTCGGCATCGCCGAACCAAAAATCAGATTCGGTTACTAAGCCTCGAACAGCTCCGGTTGGGGGTCAGAATAATGGTCAAGAGTGCTAAGGCTCATGGCCAACGTGTCAGGAAAAAGTCTCCTGGAGAGGATTTCTTCTTCCTCATTTTTATCTTCCACAAAAATTGAGAACCATATGTTTGAAATAAGTTTAAACATATTCGTTATCCATGTTGCTTCTTCAAGGAATATTTATGAATCGTCCATGTCGCCCGCAAGCTTTATTTATATGAAGTGGGCGGAGCCGGCAGAAAAATAGACCAACCAATCGAATTGAACCTAAATAACGGGGAAATTTTTGTTTTGTTCCCTGAAGCCCTTTTTTCCCTCCAAATTTTTTTCAAAACATCACTATTTCTATGCAAATGTATCTGCTGAACTCAAATCATTTTACTTCCATTTTGCGATTAATGCGCGGAAAAAATGAGTTCCGAACCACAACAAACCGCGGAGTGATCGCCACAAAGGGAGCAAACAAGACGGATTCAGTATCCGAGAGAGAGAGACAGAGAGAGAGAGAGAGACAGAGAGAGACAGACAGACAGACAGAGAGAGAGAAAGGTATTTTTAAATATTCAAATGCCAGAAAGTAAAAATTAAAAAAAAAATACCTTAGAGCGTACTAAAAAACGAACTTTTCCCGTCAAAATATTTCTGTTATTATCAAGAGAGAAAGATTAAAGTATTTTTTAATTATTTAAAAATATTTTTTAATCTTTTTTAACACGTTAGGAAATTTTGATTTTTTAGTTAATTGCTTTATTTATTTATTTTAATTTTTACCATTTTAGTATTAAAATTTTGGGTGCTTGTTAATCCCTTCACCTTTTCAATATTTTGTGTGTACTGTTTAATTGTACTGTTCATAATTAATAGCACTTTTTATTTATTCTGATTTTAAAATTTATTAAACGAAAAGAAAGAGTACAAAAAAGGCTGGAGGAAATTGATAACGATTCATTGCATCTACACTATTAATTGGCACTGACTAAATTATTTCTTTATTTTAACTTATTTAAAGAAATTTCAACAAAAAATAAAAATGTAACGATCAAACAATTAACGTTATTTATGTTAAGAATAGAGAAAAGTATTATTGTAGTGGTCAGGAAGAAAAACATTACTGACCTAATTGCACGGATATGTCACAAGTTTAGGACAATGGCTGAAAGTTAACTGTTTTATAGCCCCGCAGATTCGGCTTTGTGCCACAAAATTTATTAAACGAAAATCCACACACACAATATATATGTACACACACATATGTATACATACACACACATTTATACATTACTTATACATTTTAAAATATATTATCTGATAAAATTAAATTTGTATAATCAATATTTAACAAAAAAAAAAAAAAAATTATGCACTTTTATTTTTAACTTACTACTGATTTTATTCTTCTTCAATGTGCCGTGTCCCTTCAGAACGTAGACAATCAAGGCCTTCCACGTCTTCCTTTCCCTAGTAGCTTTTTCTCCTGTAATCCTTACAAACCCAGCTCTGCCATTTATTTCCTCAAACCTATCAAGATTTACTTTAAATAAAACCTAATTCATTGAAACTTAAGTTTAATTCATTACTGTTATTTTTTAAATTTTTTTTACCAGTTTGATATTAAATTTCTGGAATTGTAGTAATCCTTTTTCAATATTTTGTGTGCACTGTTTAATTGTACTGTTTATAATTAATAGCACTTTTATTCCGATTTTAAAATTTATTAAACGAAACGAAACGAAACACTACAAAAACGGTGGGAGGAAATTGACGAGATTTATTAAATTTATAATGTTAAATGGCAGTGACAAAATTGTTTCTTCTTTTAACTTCCGTACAAAAAATAATCAAACAGTGAAAATAAAATGTAACAATCGCTCAAGAAATGACCGAAAAATTGAAAAATTTTATATTCTAATCAATATAATTTCTGTTGAAAATACACCAGAGTATTTTAGTTACTGGAAATAGGAAATTTAATCATTTAACTTTCAATTAAAACTTATAATAAAACCTTCAAGAAATCATTATTTTTCAAAGTCAATTTACAAAGTTTACGAAAATGGTGGAGTACATTTCGCAAAGGCAGAGAAAATTTGTTGAAAACATTTTAAGAGGCAATTATGCCTTTTAGTTTTGTTCAGTATTTAATTGCTAATTTTGTTTAAAGAATTCCCAATTAGTAAAAGTTTATATAATCTAAATTTAATTCTTCTTGGCCATCAAATGCAATGCATTTGCGGAAATAATCTTCGATTTAAAAGATTTAATAAGTTAAGTGAAGACTTCTCCAATTTAATCTTGATTAAAATATTCCTGATGACAAACATCCCCCCCCCAAAAAAGTGGTTTCGACGCTGTTCGGGTGTGAGGAATCGGAAAGGTGTAAGACAGTTCATTTTATTTTTATTTTTTCAATTTTTCAGAATATCATTTTTTTTAAATTGAATTTAATAGCAGTCATTAAGTAAAAATGACACCCTAATCTGCTGTTTGAATCGACAGCCTAGAATTTCAAATTAGTCTAATTTGGAAAAGACATTTATTTTTTTTTTCTTTGTCGATCAACACATTCAAATTTCAGTATTTCAAGTCCTTTTATTGTATTTCCTGTTTTAAAATTAATCGTAAATGGACAAGAAAGATTTTTCTAATGAATAACGAATAAATATATCATAAGTTTAGTTTAAAAAGATTATTTCTGTCGAAAGAGGAAAATTGTTTCATGTCATTTACAACCCAAGGAGATTAAAATAAATAGCCAAGAGGGAATAACTATATATTTTTGCAAAACAAAGTTACCAATTCTTATTGCATCTTTATTTTCTTATTTTTCGATAACCAAAAATAAAATTCAAAATATATAATAAAGTAGATTTTCCATTACGTCACAAAAATCCATCATAAAAAAAGTTTAAAAAAGGTTAAAAACTTAATAAAGGAAATTTTTCTATCCAAAACGTTTATAATATTATGAAAGAGAAGGATAAAATAAATTTCAGTCATTTTATAAATTTTTTGTCTTTATAACAATTTTCAAAGTTTATTTGTCGAAAATTTTGTTTTTTTTGATTTGGAGTTAGCGTGGTTAAAAATGTCGTCTATGTTATAATTGATTACGTCGTTTTTTTCTTCTCCACTTTTTCGTTTCTGAGCATTAATTAGGAAATTCTCGCAAAAATCAAATATTTGTCGGATTTTAGTATTTTCAGTATTCATTAACAAATGAATAAAATTATTTTGAAATTATTACCTTCTTAAAATTTTGATGAAAACAATTTTTTTTTAAGTCTGTTACCTTCAAGTAAATTCATGAAATTTTAATGAATTTTTAATTTTCTGGAATTTTTGTTTTATTAGTTAAACGCAAGAACTCATCCCGAAATATAAATCATGTATTTTTTTTATTTAAAATTATGAGACACGATACCAAAATCTGCTTGAATAGAAATATAAAAAAATGCAATAAAACTTTGATATAATTTTAATTTGATAAGCTTTTAATTGCTGGAATAAATAATAAAAATTAAGGACATTATAGTCTGAAAAAAAAAATTTTTTTGATTACTAATAAAATTATAAAAGAATTGTTTTCATTTTTTTATTTTTTTATTATAAATAATGTATAAAGTTTTAAAAATATTTTTTAAAATCTTTAAAGAACTGTATTTGTTTTTCCTTTTAGTTAAGAATTGATGATTATACTGTCTATAAAACAAAAAAAATTAATAAAAAATTTTCACCAAAAATATGTTTAAACAGAAAAAAGTAATTAATTATTTGTGCAAATACGTTCAAAGTTATAAAGTACGATGTTCAAATCTTATAAAGTACGGTGTTCCATATGAGTCCTAAATGATTCTATAAGTTAGCAAGCGTTCTGGCAAAACATAACGCAATTTCAATCTTACGTTTCTAAATTTTAACAGCCTGTTTGCAAGTAATTCCATCAACATTTAAAAAGTATCTTTTTATTTTAAAATCTTTTAATTTTTTGAACAATTGTGACCGTAGGAAATTGCATTAAGTAATTCATGATAATTAAAAAAAAGATATGTATTGAACACTACAGTACAGTTCAAGAAAATAAAAACATTTTCATAACTGAACTTCAAAAAATATTCACGATAAAAGTTTATTTTTAAATTAAATTTGTGAAGAATTATCATAAATGGTAACTTTTTATACGTTTGGGAATTACCTAACTAACCATTGTAAAAATTTCTACTTGATTTTTTTTTTTTGAGATTTTTAGACAAACTTGTCAAACATTTGTTCGCACTTTTTGTCTAAAAATACCCCCTCACGAAAAAAATAATTAACAAGTAAGTCTTCTGATTTTGTTATAAATTTAAAAAAAATGAAAAAGGCATTCATTTCAAAATTCAGAATAATTTAAGATTGTGACAATTTTTTTTATTAAATTTGGGGAATTTTCTTTCTTCCCCCCCCCCACTTGCATGTTCTTTCAATTTTTTTTTAAATGGACAAACCAAACGACAATGAAAAGTCTGGTTACATTTTTATTTACACTTACCAAAAAATGAATTTGTTTTAAAATCTCATTGTTTCTTATTAAATTACAATTATTTTAAAAGAAATTTAAATTTTTAAATTTTTTATTTATTCGAAAGCATATTCAAATGTCTGGCTATAAATCTAAACTAAAATTCTATAAAATATATAAGTGCTGAAATTGTTAAATTTTAATTTCACTATTTGTTTAAAACCAAAAAAAAAAAAAAATTTAAATTTTTTAGCACGATTGGTCACCATACACTGCGTATCTATCAGCATCCGGTAGCTGTCATCTTTCGACACCTCTATGAGTTACATAACAAAAAAAGGACTACCGTAATTAATTTTGTTTGTTTTTTGTAAATTTCTGGCAGTAAGCAATTATTAATTGATTGAAAATAGGTAAAGGTAAGTTTTAATATTAAAATTTGACTTTAATAACCTATTAAACGCGTTTTTTTTTATTTTCAAGATTTTTTAAAAACAGAAATTAGGCTACTGTTTAATTAACGAGTCATTCAATCAGAAATGGCGGTATATTTAAAATAAAAATTAAAATTTTAGATTTAAATCAATATAATTTAGGTTAAAAATTACACCAGTATGTTTTGCTTACTAGAATTATTCAATTTAATCTCTTGGCTGTCAATTAAAGTTAATTTTAAAGCTTGAAGATAACTTATTTATTTTTAAATTTCAATTTAATTTTAAGTGTAGGTATAAAAATGGACTCCAGTGGGTACCTATTAAATAAAGTAATAATTAGGCTTGGAAGTTTTTTAAATATTTAATGTGAACCCACAGTATCGATGACTTTAAACTTATTTTATTCAAATGCTTTTTAGAATTGTTATCTTAATGTAAAGTATAAAGGATCGCCGTTCGTATTTATTTACCATGTAAATAGAAAGGATCACCGTTCGTATTTATGAAGGGTTGATTAACCTAAAAATTATTAAAACTTTTGACGAGAAATACTCATAAAATATGAATTTCATTTGTGAATGTAAGGACAATTCCCATTCATCTTCTAATTTCGGTATTCGAATAATTAACATATAGGCAAATATCGATAAAAATGACTCAGTTGTTGCATCCGTAGGGGAAAAGATTATGTTATTCACATTAAGATAGGTACCGCCAATTAAATCACCACTCATTTTCGATCTTTCAATTTAAATTTAATTTTTAAAAAGAAAAATGTTTTCTTGAAGCTTTTAATTTTAGCTTTAATTGAAAGCCAATAGATTACATCTACTAATTACAGTAAGCAAAATACCCTGGTTTAGTTCAAACCGAAATTATTATGCCTTTTATTTGGTTCAGTATTTAATTGCTAATTTTGTTTCAAGTATTCCCAATTAATAGAAAATTTATATAATCTAAATTTAATTCTTCTTGGCCATCAAATTCAATGCATTTCCCGAAAAGAATCTTCGATTTAAGATTTGACAAATTAAGTGAAGACTTCTCCAATTTAATCTTGTTAAAATATTCCTGATGACAAACATCCCCAAAAGTGGTTTCCAGGCTGTTTGGGTGGAGTGAACCGGAGGGTTAAAAAAGTTTTTTTTTTTCAATTTTCAGAATATCATTTTTTAAAATTGAATGTAATCACAGTAAGTAAAAATGACACCCTATCTATGTAATCTGCTGTTTGAATTGACAGCCTACAATTTCAAATTAGTCTTCTATCAATATAATTTTCAATAATTTGGAATTTGGATAGTATTTTTTTTTTTTTTTGTTTGTCGATCAATACATTCAAATTTCTTCATTACTTTCTACCAATAAACTACTGAAAAAACACCAATTTTGACACAAAAGCATCATTCCAATATAACACATCATATCATCGCTGAGGACGCCAGCAAAGTTGCAATCGTCTGTCATTTTGGCATGAAACAAATCAGAAAAATGAAGAAAATAACTTTCTGTTCAAATGTTCTGTACTCGTAATCAAATTGGTTTTTTTTTAAAAATTTCTTGAAATTTGATGTTTAACTAAACTTTTTATGCTTTAATTTTAGGAGTTCTGGTTGTCTGGGAAGAGAGGTGTGGGATGTCTGCCAAGGACCTTCACAAAGTTTGAGAAATCAATATCAAGAAAATATAGGAAATGAGAAAATTGATGAAGCTATTCGACTACTCAAATCATCTCCTTAGAGATCAATCAGAAGTCTTAGTCCTCTGATGATTGTGAAGAAGCTGAGTGTCAAGGAAATCTATTGGACCAAGGAGATTAACTTTTTAAAACTATTTGTCTGAAAATACAAAAGTTCTCTATTGTGAATATAGAAGCAACTGAAATATTGGGCTGGAGATGTTGGATAAGAATAATCTTTGTTATAACAGAAAAAGATAAATATTTGAGCAAATCTCTCTCTCTGTCTCTCTCTCTCTATATATATATATATAATTCCAGGTGAAGAGGACTCAAGGTTTTACTATTTTGAGTGCCCTGGCATTTTATTTATTATGAACAGTGCTCAATATAATGAATATTATAGAGCTTAATATAAATTTATATAGGTAGTACTAAGAATACTCTAAAACAGTGCATTTACCAGCACACCTCTTCATTTAATAATTACAAATACAAAATAGAACATTCCTATCAAAATATCATTGGTATCTAAAGGAAACAAAAACAACACCCACATTAAAGTGGAAAATTCTAAAAGTTCATTATGTTTATACAAAAAACTATATATTATTAAATCACTTGAGAATAAAAATCTATTAAATAAACGCAATGAGATAAATGTCATGTAGACATTGCAAAATATTCACATTAGAAAATGGATAAAATCTAAATGAAATAACATGCGTATAATCAACAAAGGCAAGAGAAAATAATTACTGACAAACTATCAAAATAAAATAAATTAAAACATAAAATTATTTATATATAAAAAAAAATTCTATTTATAAAAAAAGCTTTACAAAAATAAATAGATAATAGAAAGATGGTATAATAATGTAGAAATTAAGTTAAAAATATTTTTATAAATCAAGATTTCAGAAAATTACAACTAGAGACCAAAAATGATAAGAAAATGAAAAGGACAGCCTTGGTACTAAATGGGCATATCACATCAAAGACAAAAACTGGGCAAGCAGAAAATGAAAATTAAATTTAAAAAGCGGGTTGAAAGCATCTTGACCATAAAGGAGGGAAAGAAGAAAAGAAAGATAAGGGAAGAGAAAAAAGAGAAAAAGTATGCTTCTTTGGGGCCAGAATTCAAAATGAGTCTTCACTCTGATTAGTTGAAAGAAACAGCAAACTGAGAGTTTTGTATTTAAATGTAAATCATCTGTACAACCATTATCAAGCATTGCCTGATGGGGAAAATCTATCTCGAAACATAGAAATTTTACATGTTGCAATGTACAATTAATTCATAATGATATGTATAGATATATATGTATAGAGAGAGAATCTCAGTAATGGAGATTCTTATCCTACAAGTGACATTTGGTCATTCAGTGAATAATATAACTGAAGTGATGAATTCTAAAGTTTCATTTTTTAATTTCTCATCACTTTCATTTTCATTTCAATGTTCTGCTTCCATCCAAGAAATGGACGAAGCTTAAAACGTCCAAAATCTCCTTCGCTTTATTTGCCTGTCCTGTCATCATTTGTATTGAATTAAATGAATTCTTAGGGCGAATTAGATTCTCTTAACTTGAATACCACTTTTAACTATTTCAATTTTATTGGTTTCTTTAGTGCCTAACAGACATTAGGGAGGTTTCATTAAATTTATTGGTTTTTCTTTGGTGCCTAACAGACATTAGGGAAGTTTTAATTTAAACTGTGAGGCAAATTTTGAACCGCAAACACATTTATTGCATATTGGGTAAAAAATTATAATTGCTCTTTTATTTTGCACCTAGGTAAAAATATGAAATATTTTGCATTTTTTTTATCTAATATCAAATGTGCTGCCAAATTGGTTTTTTGCTTTTTGGGATTTTTTGTCTTGTGGTTGTTTTTTGTTTTATTTGTGTGCTTCTCTCACTTTGATGAAAATTCTTGACATCATTTTTGAAATCAGCTGCCAATTTGACCTCATCGAATCTATCAGATTTACTATTAGTACCGGAGAAAATACCACAAACCGAGTTGACAACTGATGATATCAAGAAGTTCATTTATAGAATTGGCTGCTAATTAGAGCTTATCTTGTCCATGAGATTACCAATTAAGTCAGGAGTAAAATTAATATCAAGTTGAGAATTTATATCAATAGAGTGATTTTTTTAAAATCAGCTGCCAATTTGACTTTATCAAGTCAATCAGATTTACTTTTAACAAAGGAGTAAATTGTTACCATGTTGAAAATTGACGATATCAAAAAGAGCATTTTTGATATCAGTTCCAATTTTCTCTCATCAAATCAAACGTATTTACTAAGACAGTAAACAGTTTCTGAGTTGTCAACTGATGATATCAAGAAAGTCATTCTTGATATCAATATAATCTAATCAAATTGGTCAGTTTTATTATTAAAATACATTGTGTTGAGCACTGATGATATCAAATAGGTAACTTTTTGAAGCAAGCTGCTGTGATCTTATCAAATCAATCAGAATTATTATGAATTGAATAGGCACTGAGTTGAGTACTGACGATAGCAAAAAAGGCATTTTTGGAAATCAGCTGCCGTTCTTCTATCAGTCAGGAATTTTCTTGAACAGGTGAATGAATACAAAGGATGAACTGATGACAGCAAGATCATTTTGAAATCAACTGATGATTTGATCTATCAAATTGATCAGACTTACTATTAAGACAGGGAGTAAATAGTCACTGATTTGAGGAATATTGCTATCAAGAAGGTCACTTGTAAAAACAGATGCTAATTTGCTCCTATCAAATCAATCCAGATCAGCTTTTGAATTCAGGCGTAAATACATACATTGAGGATGATATGAAGAATACAATTTTGAAATCAACGCAATATGACTATTGGAGATTGACCAGATTTCCGTTTAAGAAAGGTAAATTGATACCAAGTTTAGAATTTTTGATATCAAAAGGTTATTTTTTTAATTAAGCTTTAATTTGACCTTATCAAATCATTCAGATTTATTATAAAATAGGAGTAAATACATACTGATTTGAGAATTGATGATATTAAGAAGGTAATGTTTTAAATCAGTGACCAAAATGACCTTATCAAGTCAATCGATTTACTTTTAACAAAGGAATAAAGAGATACAGAACTGAGAATTGATGATATCAAGAAAGTTGTTTTGAAATCTGCTGCCAGTTTGACTTTGTCAAATCTATCAAATTAATTGTTAAGGCTAACATGTAGGTCATTTTTTTAAAACAGCTTCCGTTTTGATCTTATGAAATCAATCAGATTTACTCTTAAAACAGGAGTAAATAGATACTTTCTTCAGAACTGATGATATCAAGAAGGTCATTTTTAAAAATCAACTGCCAATTTGACATCAAATCGATCAGCTTTACTATTAGACAGGAGTAAATAGGAACTGTAGCGAGAATTGATGATATCAAAAAGTTCATCTTTGAATTCAGCAGCCAATTTGATCATGTTTAATTGATCAGATTTACTACTAAGACAGGAGTAAATAAATACCGAGTTGAAATTGATGATATGTAGCTCATTTTCTTTTAAATCCACTGCCAATTTAAACTCATTATATCGATCAGGTTTACGAATTATGACAGGAATAAATAGACAGCAAGTTGAGAATTGATCAGTTTTACAAATAGAGCAGGGTAAATACATAGAGAGTTGTAAATTGATCATATCAAGAAGGTCATTTTATATCCCAGTTGCCAATTTGAACTTACCAATTAGGACAGGAGTAAATAGATACCATGTTATTGAGAATTGAGAACATCAAGAAGTTCATTTTTTTGAAATCAGCTGCCAAATTTAACTTTTTTTAAATTGATCATATGAAGAAAATCATTTTTATCACAGTTGCCGATTTGAACTGAACTTACCAATTAAGACAGGAATAAATAGATACCAAATTTCGAGAACTGAGGATATCAAATCAACTGCTAATCTCACCTTATCAAATCAGATTGACTATTAACACAGGGGTAAAAAGACACCGGGCAGGATCTGTTGATATCAAGAAGGTCATTCTTAAAATTAGTTGCCAATTTGACCTTATCAAATCGATCAGATTTACAAGAGTAAATAGTTACCAAGTTGAGAATATATGATATCAAGATCATTTTTAAATCAGCTGCAAAATTGATGTTATCAAGTTATAAAAAAACAGTTACGTAATGTTACCTTTTCCATTGTAAACTCTCCTAACAATTTGGTTACCAGCTAATTCAAATCAAAACCAGATTTTTAACAAAATTTCTAATGGGTTAGAAGAGATTAAGAAAATATTTTTTAAATAATTAGAAAATAATTTGATCTTTCCTCTTGATAATAACAGAAACATTTCGATGGAGAAAGTTTGTTTATTTTTATTTTTTAATCATATCACCCCAAGCATGGCGAAAACGCCACTGATGCGCAGGGGGGCGTAAGAGTGAAAAGATTGGAAAAAGGAAAAACCGGAAACCACAACCTAAACAAGAAACAAGGGATGAGCCTCTTCACCTGTTCAATAGACGTGGGTGGGTGAACCGGGCGATAGTTTAGTCTATCTACTCAATTAAAAAGAATAAACAATAAAAATAAAAAGGAGTGAAAAAGACTGACAAAGAGAAAAACCGGAAACCACAACCTAAACAGGAAACAAGGGATGAGCCTCTTCACCTGTTTATTAAGTTTGGGGCAGTTTTCATTCATACTGTGTTTATTTTTTTTACCGATTTGGTGGAGATACCCACAAGAACATCATCAACCCGCCATTTCATTTTCCATTTTCGAGGCTATACAAGGCAGGTAATTTTTAGCTGTTATTTTAAATTCTATTAGACTCGTTACAAATCTGTACAATTAGGTCGGTAATGTTTTAGTTCCTGACCACAATATTACTTTTCTCTATTTATTCTAACATGAATACTCAAATGTTACCAAACTGCACAATTCCCTTTCCCCTACGGATGCAACAACTGGGGGTTTTTTTTCGATCTTTGCCCAGATATTATTCATTCAAACACCAACGTAGAAGGCCAACAAAATTTTACTTGGATTCACAAATAAAATTCATATTTATGTGTATTTCTCGTAGAAGTTTTTCATAATTTCGTTAATCAGCGCTTCATAAATACGAAGGGCAATCATTTTTTCTTCTTCTCTAAAAAGTGACATTTTTACATAGCAAAAATTCTAATAAGCATTTGAATAAAATAATTTTGAAGTAATCGGTATTATGGGTTCACATTAAATATTTTTAGAAATTCCAAGCCTAATTATTATATTATTTTATTTTATTTTTATTTTGTGTATTAAAAATGTAATGATGCAAGAAAAGAGAGAACTGGTAAATTTGTATCTAGCAAAAATAGATATTGAGCGATCTTTGGACGATCATCTACCAAATTTCCTGACACGATTTCTCGAATATTCACGCCGGTTGTTATAAACAAATATACTGTTTAATTATAAAAAAAAAAACAAAAAAACATAGTATCTACTAAAGCTAATTTTTGAAAAAATAATTTTAAAATTGTCGGAGTTCCTTATTTTTTTTTTTTTTATATATATATATATCACCCCGTGCCAAAAGGTGGTAATGCCACTGATGTGCAGGGGGTTACGTAGGAGTGAAAAGATTGGAAAAGAAAGCCGGAAACCACATCCTAAACAGGGAACTAGGGATGAGCTCTTCACCTGTTCAATAGACATGGGTGGAGTATGAACCGGGCGATAGTTTAGTCTATCTACTCCAATGTGTGTGTGTGTGTGTGTGTGTGTCTACAACAACCTCAATCTTTTTATATCCATACCAATTTGATTTTTATCATTAAAACATTTTTAGGACGCCTACAATTGTCTTGATGGATTTTCTCTTTGTTCGACATAAGGGAATTAATGGTAGCATTATGATGTTCATTATTTACATGGATTCGAACTACTACCAACACAGACATTAGAAAGTCCTTAGCTACATCAAAACTAACTTCATTATCATCTACAGGTCGTCTACTGTGAATAATCATTGGTTTATGACTGTCATCTACAAGTCACCCACCAATGGGGGTCTAAAAGTAGCACTAGAGAATTTCCTCACTTTTATTTGACGTTTCGGCCGTTATATGCTTCGGCTTTTCTCGGATACTTGGAATTATGATCGAAATAAAGTGTTTAGTTCGAAGTTCAAGCACCTGAAAGGGCGCAAGGTTAACAACAACCGAAACGTTGTGAATATAACAATAGAAGATGAGAAAACACTCCGAACAATGTAAAATACTGTGAATTTAAAGTGTTAAATGCCTAAAAAAAGTTGTACTGCTATTTGAAGTTTCGGCTATTAACATTTAATAAACATGTCTGAGTACCAGACATCAAAAAATAAATAAATAAAGAATTGAAATTAATTAGATTTCGTTAATTTGAAAGAGTGCCTAAGGTTTTCTTTCTATTTTTATAAAAGTATTTCGTTACTCTTAAAGGGATACCAGATCTATTAATGTTAGAAGTTTTATTTTTCTTTAATTTCCTGATTTGATTTGTGTGCGAGTCAACGTGTAAGCGAAAGATGACGTTGCTTTTGTAAGCAAAAAAAAAAACAAAAAAAAAGTAAAAATATATATTTCTAAATTCTGAGTGTGTTATTTGTGAAAATCAATTTTTATTATCTTGGCATTGACCTGAAATTAGGAACACGGACCAATGGGCGGCAGTCGGAAAGACGCCACTACCTCAAGGTCGGAAGCAAGCCCTGACTATTTTCACGACTGCTAACTTATTCCTCCCCACTTTCTGCTCTTGTCGTCTCCGCCTTTTATTTAATGCGTTCTGCTCGTTTGTAGCCTTTCTCCATTACTTTCGTTCGAAGAGCGGCAAATATTATTTTTTATTACTGGTTCGGATTTCTTCTCCTCCCGACACACTTTCTTTTTCCTCTCACTCTCACTTTAATTCTCATTATCTTTCACGCTCTTTCTTACTATCTCTCTCTTTGTCATTGTATCTCTACGGATCTAATTGTTAAAATGGTTAACAAGTCTATGCAGTAAAATTACATTTTATTCTCCTCTTATCGAGAGAAGCATGATTAAAATAGACGTATCTAGGTATTTATGCTTGTAAATACTGGTTAGCTCGCTAACTAGCTACTTTTTTTCATTCTCTTCGTCAAATTCTTTCTATCTATCTATCTGATTATGTACCTCCATTAGGTCATTGAAAAAAAAAACCCCAAAAGACAGCATAGTATGATTAAAAAAAGATCCCAGAAACATAAAAAACAAACTTTTTCCCTCAAAATGTTTATATTATTTTTAAGAGGAAAGATCAAAGTAGTTTTTAATTATTTAAAAAATTTTAATCCTTTCTAACATTTTCGAAATTTCGCCAAAATGTTTTGTTTTGAAAAAGTTTTGATTGATTTGTCGGCTAAGAAACGTTTACTCCTGGACACCAAATGATTGCATTTGCCACTTTTTTAGGTTAAAAACACATTAATTTGGGAATTCTCTCAAAAAAATCAAATAATTGTTGGATTTTAATAAAACTTTCAGTATTCATTCACAAATGAATGAAATTACTTTTGAAATTATTTTTTTAAATTTTGATAATTTTTTTTTTTTTTACCTCTGTTACCCCCCACTTCACGTAAATCCATGAAATGTTAAACTTTCCGCAGTTGTCAAAACTTTTTTTTATTAGTTCAACGCAGGACTCATTCGGGAATATAAATCATCCTATTTTTTTCATCTTAAGTTTTGCACTTATCACCTATCCGAAAACCTTCTCCGAAGAGTAAAATAAAAAATGCAATAAAACTCTGATATAATTAAATTTGATAATCTTTTTTTAATTACTGGAATAAATAATAACTATTAAGGACATACTCAAAAAAAAATTTTTTTTCGATTAATAATAAAATTTTTAAAAAATTGTTTTTATTTTTAAATTTTTTTATTATTAAATAATTTAATAATGTATAAGCTTTTAAAAATATTTTTAAAAATCCCAAAGAATTGACGGTGAGTAGACTTTTTAGTTAAGAGCTGATTAACATATTGCCTATCTAAAAATTGAAAGTTTAATAAAAATCGTTTTACCCAAATATTTAAAATTAATTGAATAAAAAAAAATTTTGTGTGTAAATATGTTCATTTACGTTCCATTTTTGAGTAAGTACGATGTTCCATAGGAGTCATAACATGTTTCCATAATTACATCTACAGTACTATAAAAAATTAAATTAAGATATTTTTACCATGCCTTCAAACTTAGTGATAAATTAATGATATGAAAAATACATAAAAATGTTAGTAAATAACATGGAATAACTTTGTTTAGTTATTTTAATTTCATTCTTTTCTTATTAAATTAAAGTTATTTTAAAAAAATTAAATTTTTTATTCAAAAGCATATTCAAATATCTGGCTATAAATCTAAACTAACATTCTATTAAATATTATATAATTGCTGAAATTATTATTCTAAATTTTACTATTTGGTTAAAAACCAAAAAAAAAAAAAAAAAATTAAAATGTTAAGTTTTTTGGCCCGTATTGTCGTCATACTTTCCGTCTGATCTCGCAAATCTTTTAACACCTCTGCATTACGTAATCGTTGTGATGACAGGTAGGGCTACCGTAGTTTTTAGGTAGGTTGTTTTTATTGTAAATTTCTGGCAGAAAGGAATTATGACAAGTTGAAAACAGATAAAGGTAAGTTTCAATTTTAAAAATTGACTTAAATGACATGTCAGCGAGGTGTATTTTAGTTTTGCAAGATTTTTAAACACAGAAAATTTGGCTACTGTTTACATAGTGTTGACAGAATGTGTCGATCAATCAAAAATGGTGGGAAATTCTTGAATTTGTCCGATTTCAATAAAAATTAGATTAAAATCAACATAATTTCGGTTTAAAAAATACCAGTGTATTTTTTTCGAGAATTAAAATTTAATCTCCTGGCTTTCAATTAAAGCTAATTTTAAAGCTTGAAGATAAGTTATTTATTTTTTAAAATTAAAATTTAAATTTAGGTGTGAAAAAAATATCTATCTATCTATATATATATATATATAAGACAGATTAAGATAAGAGATGCCTTGTCTAGAAAAATAGCTAGTGAACTAGCCCAAGTCGACGTCATTGCTACTCTATGGAGAGATTTTAAATTGAAACCTGGACTTTATAACTTTGCACCATGACGAAGCTAAAATGCCTCCTTATTTACCATATAAATTTATACAGTTAGAATAATGAGTTTTTGTATTCTCTCGGCTTAAAGTATTATAAAATTGGCGCCAATTTTTCAAATTTTGAAAATGATCTCTACAGTTTTGAAACTCAGTTTGTAAAGCTTAAGATTTTAACTCTTAAAATAATTTCGATCTCTTCTTCTTTGTGCCGTGTCTCTACTGGACGTTGGCGATCATTGTTCTCCACTATTTTCTTTCATTTGTAGTATTTAGTATAGTTTTTTTATTTTTTATTTTTAATTCAAACACCAACGTAGAGGCCAACAAGAATTTTACTTGAATTCTACAAATAAAATTCATATTTATGTGTATTTCTCGTCGTAAGTTTTTAATAATTTCGTTAATCAGCACTTCTAAATACGAGCCAATCATTTTTTCTTCTTCTCTAAAAAGTGACATTTTTACATAGCAAAAATTCTAATAAGCATTTGAATAAAATAATTTTGAAGTAATCGGTATTATGGGTTCACATTAAATATTTTTAGAAATTCCAAGCCTAATTATTATATTATTTTATTTAATTTAATTTTTAATTTGTTTATTAAAAATACTTAAAGATGCAATAAAAGAAAGAACTGGTAAAATTTATTGTCTAGCAAAAATAGATCTTGAGTTATCTCCCCTTGGCTTTTCATTTTAATCTCGTTTTGGGTTGTAAATTACTATAATTTTTTAAACAATTTTCCTCTTCGGACAGAAATAATCTTTTAAAGTAAACTTTTAATATCTATATACTCGTTATTCATTAATAAAAATCTTTTCTGTCAATTTACGATTAGTTTTAAAACAGAAAATAGTATAAAAATGCCTCTTACTCGAGAAATTTGAATGTGTTAATCGACAAACGAAATGATTTTTCGAAATTATTGAAAAATATAATTGATAAGAAGACTAATTTGAAATTGTGAGCTGTCAATTCAAACAGCAGATTACATAGATAGGGTGTCATTTTGACTTAATAGATATGATTACACATTCAATTTTAAAAATGATATTCTGAAAAATTGAAAAAATAAAACTTTTTTTAACCCTTTCCGGTTCACTCACCCAAACAGCCTGGAAACCACTTTTGGGGGATGTTTGTCATCAGGAATATTTTAATCAGAATTAAATTGGAGAAGTCTTCACTTAATTTGTCTGAAATCTTTAAATCGAAGATTATTTCCGCAAATGCATTGCATTTGATGGCCAAGAAGAATTAAATTTAGATTATATAAACTTTTATTAATTGGGAATTTAACTTTAAACAAATTAGCAATTAAATACTGAACAAACTAGAGAGCATAATTGCCTCCTAAATATTTTAACAAATTTTTCTCTGCCTTTGCGAAATGTACCTCCAGTCATTTTCGTAAACTAATTTGAAAATTAATTTTTAAAATAAAAATTTTTTGAGATTTTTATTAACATATATATTAATGGAAAGTAAAATGGTTAAATTTACTATTTCCAGTAAACAAAATACTCTGGTGTATATTAAACAAATAAATTATACTGATTAGATTCTAAAATTTTTCAATTTTTTATTTTTCAATTTTGCGGCCATTTACATTTTTTTTTTTTATTTTGTTTAAGCATTTGTTTTCGTTTTTTACAAATGTTAGATTATTTTTGTACGGAAGTTAAAAAAAGAAACAATTTTGTCACTGCCAATTAATAGTGTAGATACAATGAAACATTATCAATTTCCTCCAGCCTTTTTGTAGTGTTTCTTTTCGTTTAATAAATTTTGTGGCACAAGGCCAATTTGCGGGGCTATAGAAGCAGGTAACTTTCAGCCATTGTCCTAAACTTGTGACATATCCGTGCAATTAGGTCAGTAATGTTTTTCTTCCTGACCACTGGCAATACTTTCTCTATTCTTAACATAAATAACGTTAATTGTTTGATCGTTACATTTTTATTTTTTTGTTTAAATTTCTTTAAATAAGTTAAAATAAAGAAATAATTTAGTCAGTGCCAATTAATAGTGTAGATGCAATGAATCGTTATCAATTTCCTCGAAAATATTTTTTGTACTCTTTCTTTTCGTTTAATAAATTTTAAAATCGGAATAAATAAAAGTGCTATCAATTATGAACAGTACAATTAAACAGTAGACACAAAATATTGAAAAGGTGAAGGGATTACCAAGCACCCAAAATTTTAATATCAAAACGGTAAGAAAATTAATAAATAAATAAAAGCAATTAACTAAAAATCAAAATTTCTAACGTGTTAAAAAAGATTAAAAAAATATTTTTAAATAATTAAAAAAATACTTTAATCTTTTCTCTTGATAATAACAGAAATATTTTGACGGGAAAAGTTCGTTTTTATTACGTTTAAGGTATTTTTTAAATTTTTACTTTCATGCATTTGAATATTTAAAAATACCTTCACTAGCTTTCAGATTCTCTCTCTCGGGGCGTAGGATACTGAATCCGTCTTGTTTGCTCTCTTTGTAGCGATCACTCCGCGATTTGTTGTGTTTCGGAACTCATTTTCCGCGCATTAATCGCAAAATAGATGTAAAATGATTTGAGTTCAGCAGATACATTTGCACAGAAATAGTGATGTTTTGAAAAGATTTGGAGGGTAAAAGGGCAAAGCAAAATTTCCCGTTTATTAGGTTCAATTCTATTGGTTGGTCTATTTTCTGCTGGCTCCACCCGCTTTATATAAATAGAGCTTGCGGGCAGAATCAGACGATTCATAAATATTCCTTGAAAGAAGCAACATGGATAACGAATATCTTCTGACTTCTTTCAAACATGTGGTTCTCAATTTTTTGTGGAAGATAAATAGAAAGAAGAAATCCTCTCCGAGGAACTTTTTCCTGACACGTTGACCCATGAGCAGCAGCACCTTGACCATTATTTCTGACCCCCAACTGGAGCTGTTCGGGGGCTTAGTAATCGAATCTGATTTGGTTTCGGCGATGCCGGAAATCCAAACCAAACGGCCGTTCGGCCACCTCAACAAGGACCCAGGAAAAGAGGTCGGCCACGAAAGAACGAACTCTTTCCCGCTGCTGAACTCAGTCGAAAATGTTGTAAGTTATTTTACTTATTTTATTTTTAGTCCTAAGGGAAATTGGATTAATTTATTTTACACTCTCTGTTAAAATTAAATACAATAAATAGGGATATTAAGGTTCCGTTTTTTCAGGAGTTATATCATCATAGATGTGATAACCGCTCCTATATTTTTTAATTTTAGCTTTTTTGTTTATTTATCCATTTATAGTGCCTTCAGTCGAGAAGACATTCGAACGAAAGAAGAAAAAAACGTAAATGTATGAGCCAGGTCGAGAAGGCACAACACAACCACCAAGAAAGAGAACGAAGGAAAGGGATGACAATGCTTTTGGAAGGTCTTCGAGAATTAGTCCCTGCTGTAAGGGACGATAAAAAGGCCTCCCAGAAGAAAATCGTTGACGAGGCAACAAAATACCTCAAGAAGGAAAACACATTTTTTCTTTCGTATTTGAAAGAAAAACAAAGGCATGTAGCTTTAGAAGCAAAGAAGCGAAAATTAGAAGCCGAACTAGCTTCAGGACCAAATGGTAAGAAATATTTTCAAATTTCTATCATTTTTTTTTCTTTTCCAATTTTTTTTTTTTTTTAGCTACACAGTCCACACCCCTTGGATATCTAAAATGAAAATGTCCTGGCTAGCTTTTTGTTATATTTCGTTTCTGAAGGTTTGCCGTTATCTCATTCGTTAACATGGAGGTATCGTAATTCGTTTACTACAACTAAATTTTCGACCGGTGTTCCTGAAATATTTCTTACACACGCACACACTTGGGGCCGTAGACATGTTTTAGCGGAGTAGCAAATCATCTGTCATGTATGGCGATGTTATGACGTCATTTGGCGCGAAACCTTCTACCAATCAGAAAACTGCAACGGTTTCTTTCTTTTCACACACCAGCCATTTAATTTAATTTATTTTATTTAAAGAATTCTTTGTGCTAATCTGTTTTTATTTTTAACTATTTTTAACTGTTGTTGTCTGACTTAATTTTTTTCTTTTTATTTTTAGGTGTCCTTGTTATATGGGAAGAGGCGTGGGATGTCGCCTAAGGACCTTCACAAATTAGTGAAGAGACCATCTCGAGTACTACCTCCGTGATGAGAATGTTGAGATAGCTATTGAACAGCTAGAATCGTTTCGCCCCAGATCACCCAAGTCCTGGCCAGTCTTCTAGATGATTCTGAAGAAGAAGAAATCAATGTTTTGTCGAAGTGTAAAGAAGTTCATTTATCTAAAAACACACGACCAACAGGAATA
>JBBBDQ010017667.1:0-75001 GCA_037127315.1 Ascarosepion bandense | reverse complement strand
GAGGTCATTTTGGATTGGTCCTACAGTACTCTAAACAAAATAACATATTATGTAGACATGAATATTGATTCTATGCAGAAAAACGGAAAAGTACTTGGGATCAACGTTTTGAGGTGCGATACGTTACAGAACGTTTTCAAAAGTTTTATTCTTTGTATGTGTTGGGGGCAAGTGTTCAATTCCAATTGAATTCTCATGGCTCACTTGCTGTGCTGCCAGGAAGAGATGATTGACTCTATTCCTCCAGTTATGGGTTAAATAATGGGACAGATTGGGTTCTAGCCTTGGTCATGGCCAGTCCTGTGCAAGCAATGGCTGGGAAGATCGCCTGCCTAGTCAGATGTGTCTCTTTCAGAGCCATAGTCAGCAGCGTCAATAATCGGAGTTATAGCACTTATGTGACTGTGACTCTTATATCTAATCCTTTCTCCCAACTCAGAGTTCCATTTGTTTTTTAATGATTTGCGGCTTCTTTCCGACCGGAAGACTCCAATCCGAGATTATATGTGTATATATATATATATATTAAAAAAAGGATTAATTCAAAAAAGATGTTAATTGGCCATTCGATGTGATCCCCATGAGGGGACGACACATCACCTCAACCTTAGAAAAAAGCTTTCAGAAACGGGAGGAGAAAATTAGTCTCTATGTAAAATTAGTCTTTATCTATATATATGTAGATATATAGATATATATAGAGAGAGAGAGACAGGTTGATAGATGCTATTTTCAAGTATGATGATAATTTTCTAATTTTGTTAATTTTTTTTTACATTACAATATATCTTGCGTCTTCCCGGGTTCTTTTGGGGCCTAGGGAAAATGCCCCCTTTACCACGGAAGCTCTAAAGCACAATATGTATAGTGTATATATATAAATTAATGTGTTTTTTATTTAAAGTCTAATATAATTTATATTGTGACATGGACATTTTTACACCTCGTCATCAAGAAAATGTTGAATAATTGTGGTGAAAGTGATTTTCATTTGAATGCAGAAAACAATACGTTTGTTTTGTGGAGGGGAAAGACAGAAAAAAATTAAATTTTATTTGTGTGTTTAATTTAACTTATCAGATTAAAGTTCGAGTTTTAAATTGGAAAATATAGGTTATATGTTGAGATACGGGCTTTTTTTTTTTTTTTTTTCAAGCTTAAGGGAAAGTGACATTTTCTTCATGATAGGGCAGTGATGTATCGCTACAAGGTTATTGTCTTAGATTTCTATTTATCCCAGCCATTTTAAGAGACAAAAAAGTGTATATTAAGTGTTCATGTATTTCAGGTATTTGTGTCCCTATTCTCTTCAGGAGATTAAACTTGTCACTTTACATATCAAAATCTTTGCCTTTTTCTGACAGCTGAAAATGTTTTTGTTGAGCAGGTCAGAAAGTTCATATGTGGGTTGACCTTCACTCCTTAAATCTATTCAGTTTGGAGCATCAGTCACCTTAGACAATAAAAACTGTAAAATTTGATTTCCTCTTTATACTTAAAAATTGTTTTCAGATATTTTGATTCAATTTTACAGGTCATCTAGTTAGTTTGTTTTGGAAATACTATTTTTTAGTTTAAAGAATTTCTTTTAGCACCTTTGAATTTAGTGTGTCTGTGTGTGTGTCTTATGTTTTTCCTGTTGTTTTGTTGAATGAGGTTGTATTTGTTTTATATTTCTTCCTGGATCTTCATGAGTGTGTCATAATCTGCATTTTGTTAGATAGGCATTGTTCTGATTTACCTCTACTGAATTCGTGCAAACGTTGGGAAATGTATAATTTCTGTTGTTGGCTGGTTAATGTTATTATGTTAGCAGGATGACACTTTTCAGGCCTTGTGTCTCACCCAGGTATAGTTTTGGGCATTCATCCGCATCTTGACCTTAATTACATTTTGAGTTACAGCTCAGATTTGTCTTTCTCTTTGAATATAGATGTGCTGAACTTGGTGGTTTCCTTCTTTATTTAGTATTGCCTACCCATCTTTTTTGTGCCTTTTTATTTATTACCCACTACGTGTTGTAGTATTTTACTCAGTGATGAGGTTGGTATGTTTTATTTTAAGTGAGTTGTTGCTTTTAATTGTACAGTTGTCTTTAGATTTTATTTTATTTTTATCTTTTGTGTTCAATTCTATGTGTCCTTTATCTTTGTAAATAATTCTGGTTCATTTCTTCTTGTGAGACGATACTAGAATGTTTTCTTCTTTTTTTCTGTATTTATTTTTTTTATTGAAGATTTCTAGTGATATTTCTTATAGTTAGGAAACCCTGTTGATGAGTTGGGTATTTTCTATTTGTAGTGTTTTTTGTGGTTGTTGAACGTCTTTTAGGAAGGGTTATATCGGCTACTATTGTACCGTTTGCTCATTCATAGGAAATTGGGGATACTTTGGAGCAATTTTTCGGGTAGTGACTCTTGAAATAGAGTTATGTTGGAGTCTGTGGGTTATGGTAAATGTCAGTGATGATGTAATTGTTTTTGTTTTTGTAAATTATCTAGAATTAGCCAATTAATTTTGGGGTGCAAGTTTTTTGGAGTAGATTGTGAGTTTATTAGAATCAGTATTTCCTCGTAGAAGCCAGCTATCAACGTTAATCATCGAAAATTATTGTTTTATGTCTTTATATCTAAACTTATTTTATAAATGGAACTTTGTGTGTGTCCAATTTTCTTAGACTCTGAAACGGCTGAACCGATTTTCTTGAAAATTTACAGTTTATTACTATAAGCGTCTGCAGTATTCTTAGCTAGGTTTTGTGTCGAGCTACTTTTGGTAAATATCGAAATCGATAATCGAAAAAAATCGGGTTACAGAAGGAATGGTCGCGATTTTAATCAAATTTGATACACTCTTAGACAAAGACACCAAAAACGATATTCAGAGTTTCAGTTGCAGATTCTGACAATAGTGCGAAGAAATCGATAATATATATGCTAAAGGTAAGGTGTGTGTGTGTGTGTGTGTGTGTGTGTGTGTGTGTGTGAGTGTGTTGATCTGCCTGTATGTTTGTATTTTTTTCAGCCCTTTTTATTTTTTTTTGCTTTGGTTTGGTTCTAAGGTAGTATAATTGTAGTTCTTAGTCTCAGCCATATTCATTTACTCAGAGGACTTATTTAGCCTTAAAATTCGGTTAAGACGAAAAAAAACTTATTTGATATTGATACTAGGAAATAAAAATTTGACTTTACATCCATTCAATTTTCTTTCAGTCTACGGTTTCGCTTTAACTGGAAGAAGAAAATATTGCGCACATGCTGATACCATTATCACGAGTCACACACTGAGCTCAGGACCATGGATTAGTTTTAAAGCTTTCGGCCACCCGAGCAACGCCGGGCTATATTACTAGTATATATATACCTTTTATAAGTTTTTTAGATATGTTACCCTTGGATTTTGTAGAATATTTCACCAGCCTAAGCCAATAACTACTAAACAAAAATACCAAATATTCTACGTTTTATATATATATATATATATATATATATATAGGATTAATGCAGATAAGATTGTCAATTAACTTAGCAGGTTCATGAAGACTTTAAAGTTTTGTGAGGACACTGTTAAATACCCTTGGAGGAAGTTAATAATCCACCTCTTCCCTCTAGTTTCACCGTTAAATAATAGGACAGATTGGGTTCTATATCCTTAGCTGACAACCAATCTACTACAGAAAGCAATGGCAACTTACTGCGGGATAATCTTCTGCTCAGTCCGTTATGGCTCTTTTTTAAGACACAGTCGCCTAAGCACGTGTATTACGTCTGGCATAATAACTTACTGAATATAATAGTTGGAAACATAATTAAAACTTCTACTGGGCATAAAGTGGGGGATCATTTTATATTGTTATAAAGTAATAAACTTATCCCCACTAATTATTACTTCATAATATAATACATCTCTTCCCCATCTAGCTATGAGTCAAATAACAGGACAGATTGGGTTCTATAGCCTTGGCTAACAACCAGTCTACGTAGAAAGCAATGGCGACCTACTGCAGGATAATCTTTTTTACCATATGTCAGAAGTCATTACCCTCCCAACTTTCCACACTGTCAGACTCAAAATAATACATATCATTGAAAATGATCATTTCTTTTCCATTTTAGTACATATACATTTACAGATTATTTTTATAAAGTTTTTTTTTTTATTTTTTTTAATCATATCACCCCAAGCAAGGCGATAACGCCACTGATGCGCAGGGGGCTACGTAAGGGTAAAAAGAATGGAAAAGAAGAAAACGGAAACCGCATCTAAACGAAACAAGGGATGAGCCTCTTCACCTGTTCAATAGATGTAGGTGGAGTGAACCGGGCGATAGTTTAGTCTATCTCTTCCAATTGAAAAAAAAAAGAAAAAAAAGAAGAGTGAAAAGGTTGGAAAAGAGAAAACCAGAAACCATCCTAAACAGGAAACAAAGGATGAGCCTCTTCACCTGTTCAATAGATGTGGGTGGAGTGTGAACCGGGCGATAGTTTAGTCTATCTACTCCCAATTAAATAAAATGGAAAATTATTCCTTCTCTTTCCAAATGGGTTTTCAGTATTTTTAAAATTTGCTAAAATATAAAAAATCAAATTTGTATTATAGGAAAAAAAAAAAAAAGAATACAATTAAAGAAAAAGCAGAAATTGTATGAACCTTCATGAAAACACAAAAAAGTGGAAATTTTTGGAAATATTTATATTACATTTTACTTAAAAGTTTGTTTTAATATAAAAGCAAAGTTTATGAAAAACCTTTGTTAGGCTCATGTAAACATTTTATTTTTAGAAAGAAGCTGGGTATTTCCGAGTTGGAAGTATTAAAAAAAATAAATAGGCCATATATATTTTAGTAAATCATGTACAACATTTGAAATAGGGGATATTTTATTTTGCTATACTTTGACAATAGAAAATCTACAACAGGAAATACTGATAGAATTGGTAATATTTTCTTATTTTGGTATTTTCTTTTAGTAAAGAAATTGGAGGCATTTCATAGTGACCATGAATAACTTTTTATCTGCCTTTATCTAAGCCTCTTTTAAATGATGTTTAGAAACAATTCTACAAACCATACTCTTTCAGAAACTAGAAGGAAGAAAATTCTTTCTGTATGATATCAATTTTTTTATGTCTGATATCTAGTAAGAAGAGCTTATCTGAATTCTTAGAGGTCACACCCAGTTCAATATGTCTTTTTAGGTGACTATTTCAGCCACCCTCTCACTTATCAAGAGTACCACAAAGTGTTCTCATATATTCGTTTTCTATGTCTACTCAATCCTAATTTCTGACATTTCCAAGAAATAACTGAAAATTTATATCTTCAACTACAACACATCTTTAAAAAAAAAAAAAAGCAAAAGGTCAACTCTTTCTCTGTTAAATGTTACAAAATTTTAAACAAGACAGTTCTTCTATGTGCCCTGTCCCTTCAGGACGTAGGCGATCATGGTTCTCCACGTCTCCCTATCCCTTGTGGCTCTTAGTATGTTCACTCCTGTTACTCCTGGCAACGTTCCGCCATCCACCTGATCAGGCCCTGCATATATGTTATCCGCTGCCTTCCCCTGTCTCTCTTTCCTTCTATCTGCCAATCAGTATCAAGTTCTCCAGGTTCTCCTTCCTCACTGCGTGTCCCACGAACTTCAGTTGTCTCTTCCTGATGCTCAGTATTAATTTCCTTTTTGTTGCCATTCTTTCCAACACCTCATCGTTGCTTGCATGCTCAGTCCATGATATCCGCAGCATCCTTCTGTAGAACCTCATTTCCACTGCTTCCAGTTTTATCCACATTTCAAGTGATATTGTCCAGCATTCACTGCCGTATTGAAGAACTGACTGTCACATAGCAATCAGCACTCTTTTCTTTGTTTCTAGTGAGATTTTCCTGTGTGTTAGTACTCAACTTCTGGAACGCGTCCTTTGCCATACCAATTCGCCTTCGGATCTCTGTGTCGCACGTTCCATCTCCTGTTAGAACACTTCCTAGGTATTTAACCTTTTCTAATAAAACTCCAAACAAATCATAACATGCAATACAATACTAAGTACTACTACTGGATAAGTATTTCAGCTAAGGTTAAGTACTCAAACCTGACATTTACTAGTAATCAACTGATATAATCTTTTTAAATTGTCCAAGATTATTAGTTGGCTATTACTCAAAATTAAAATTTTAAAAATAAGGATATTTTTTAGCATCTTATTTTGATGTTATATAGCATTCTTTTCGTGTAATCGGAAGATATAGCCAGGAGAAAGTAGCTCCTCTGGAACTAAGCATATACAACTTACTGATCCTTCAGTCAGTTAAATGCCATACATGATACACGCTTTGGGTGATCATGTCTTGAAAGAGACATGACTGACTGGGCAGAAGATTATCTCGCAGTAGGTTACCATTGCTTTCTGCGGTAGACTGGTTGCCAGCCAAGGCTATAAAACCAATCTGTCGTATTATTTAACCTATAACTAGAGGGGAAGAGATGAATTAATAGCAAGTCTTAATATTGATCCTTAAAAAGCAATCTTAAAAAACACACACAAGTTTATTTTATGTAACCGAAGTCTGTCAGTAATTTTTCTCAATCATATTTAAATATGAAAAACATTTCAGTGAATAATTATTAATACTAGTGTACAAATGAAAGTATTTTTAGAATTTTCTGAAATATGATTAAATGACACACACACACACACACACACACACACACACTCATTAAAAATATGAGCATACATAATGAAAAAAAATGCCCCAAAATTAATAAAATAAGTTTTATTGTTAAATTTTATTGTTAGTAAAAAGAAGAGAACCAGAGGATTTTTTGATTATTGAATCACATCTTTTTAAAACCTTATGAATTTTGGTTAAAAATGTTTGGTTTTTTTTTTGCATCAACTGGTGACCATAAATTAGTATGGAAATTTTAGCTAAAACACACTGATTTGGAAATTATTGCAAAAATCAGATAATTGTTAGATTTTTAATAAAACAATCACAATATAAAAATTAATTAAATTAATTTTGATATAGTTTTTTTAGAAAATGTTGGTAATAAAAAATATTTTTTTAATTTGTTAAACCCACCCACCACCAACTTAATTTTATAACATTTCAAGAAAATTGTTTTGTAGTGCTTAATGCTCATGAAGTATGGGGGAGAGTGTCAAACAGGACCTCCAGTTACAGATAATCTGCCGTGAGCTTCAAAATAAAAAATGAAAATAAAACTAAAACATTTAATTAGAAATGCTTTTAATTGCTTTAATGTATAAAATATATTATAGACACTATTTTCGGAAGAAAATCATTTTTGATGAAGAATGAATTTTTACAAGAGTTGCTTTTCATTTTTAAATTTTATTTAAATGATTTATAAACTTTCTAACATTTAAAATGCTTTATTAATTTATTAAAAGTGATATTTTATTGAATAAAATTATACTTACTAATTATAAATGGAATAATAGGTTACTACAATTCAGTCACCCCCGCAAATATTTTAAAAAGAATTCTGAATTTATTATCATGCATATAAATTTATCAACCCCTGCAAATGCAGATATTCAAATGCGACATCATCATAAAATAAGAATGGTAACTATAGTAAAATTAAGTGGTAATTTTTCTAACATTCCCTCACTGCAACCTTGAAACTTCTGAATATCGTTTCTTATGTCTTTGCCTATGAGTGTATCAAATTTCATTAAAATCAAACCACTCCTTCTATAACCCGATGATTATCGATATTTATCGGAAGTACCTCAACACAAAACCTAGCTATGAACACTCGCAGGAGACTTATAGTACAACTGTGTAAATTTTCAAGAAAATCGGTCCAGCCGTTTCAGAGTCTATAGGTAACGTACGTACACACACACACAGACAAAGTTCCATTTATTAATAAGTTTAGATAGATATCAATCTGAGTAACCTTTTGGAAATTCCAAACTGAATCCTTTAATAAATTTATGGGACAATAGCCTTGTGAATTAAAGCATTCATTCATGAACTTGGTGACATAGTAATTGTGATTTCAATCCCGGGGCTGGGTAGTGTATATTGGACTCATGAAAACAGGACGAGCAATAACTGAGCAGTACTAAAAATAAGACCTAGTCAGAATATCCCTAGACATAAGGGTGTAATAAGGACAGTCTACCCTATAAATTAAATAAAGGGTTCACTTTGAAATTTCTTGTAGGTTACCCAAATCTATATACACCTGATGAAGGCTAGAGGGTAAAAAGGGCTCATGATAACAACAACAATGATGAAGACAATAATCCAAATGTAAATAGTGTAAATAATGATAACTTCTCATCCCAGAAAAGACAAGTCATTTTACAATGAATCAATAAAACTAATATCCTCATTTAAGTTATTTCTATAAAAACACTAAACATTGGATTCTTCATCCTTCAAATGTATACTGAATCCAGTAATTAACACTGTTCAGTAACTTCACTGACCATTTTGAAGGGTATTATGTTTTTGATGTTATTTTTTCATGTTTTAAGTGTAATGTAATTTATTTTGTGATTTTAAAAAGAAACATTCTTTAAAAACTATCACATGAGATAAAGTGTGTGTGTGTGTGTGTGTGTGTGTGTGTGTGTGTGTGTGTGCAGGAATGAATGAAAAGCAAAAGGAAAGCATTTTAGCCCAATGTATTCTGAGAAACAGTTATTGTTATGGACATTGTTCGGTTCTGATTACTTAATAGTTTGGGATGTGGTTGTAATTATTTTGATGTAGTTTAGATTGGACAGTGTATTTTGGATAGTAAATGTTATGGAGTTAGTAGGCAGTATTATGTATCTGTTTTTATTAATCGTTGTTATTGTTATCTTTTTTTTTTTTTGCGGTTATATATTCTGTACGCCTTACTTTTTAGCACTGTGGATGAAATAAAGAGGATATTGGAGGTCTTTGAAAATGTTTTCTATGTATATTTCTCCTTTGGGTAAATATTGGGGGTCTTCGAATCCTTGTTTAACAAATAGAATTCTATAATTATTTCTGATTTAGATCTTGTTACACTGGTGGGAATATAAATCGACCAGGTCATTCTTGTTGGTAGCTGTTCTGTAAACCTCAAACTGAAGTTCATTATTTCTCTGCAGCAAGATATAGAAGAAGGGTAAAGTGTGGTTAGAATCAAAAGTAAAGTCTATTGTGGATTCAAGATTATTTACTTTGTTAACAAGATCATCTAAAATGAGCATTCTTAAATTTTGTAAAACCAATAAGATATTCGTTCTTGTATATAAATACTTGTTACAAAATAAAATCTTTGCATTTGCTTTGATAGAAAATAATACATATCGGCTAAGTTTTGCTTTTCTTTATTCATATTGTCCTTTTACAGATATACACTATCTGAAATATTATATATACTTAATGATCTGTGAGTGTCAGATTTTCCAGGCCTCTTTTCCTCACTTGTGTTTCCCAGAAATTTCAACTGTCTTTTTCTTATCCTACGTATAATTGTCCTATTTGTTCTCATCTATTTAGACTTCCTCATCGCTCTGGCCATCTTATTCTTCTGAAGAACCTCATCGCCTATTACCTCAGAGCTCTCTTTTATCGTTCTGGCCATCTTATTCTTCTGAAAGGAGAACCTCATCGCCTATTACCTCAGAAGATCTCTTCTTCATCTGTGAGAAAATCGTGCAGCATTCGTGGCAATATAGGAGAAAATGTATTACATAGAAGTTCAACACTCTTTTCTAGTTAAATGTTCTTATTTTTTAATATTTTACTTAGTTTCATGAAGGCACCTTTCACCATTCCAGTGTACCATCATATTTCTTTATTGTATTACCCATCATCCATTTTCTGATGTCTCCCACAAGCACAATATTCAGCATTTGATTCATAAAAGTAATTCTCTGGTTGCTTTTTTTTTTTGTCAGTCATATATTTTTTTTTTTTTCAAATAACAACTGATTGATATTTGAAAACAGGAACTACAAGGAAACATATTTTTTAATCAGGAGACAGCTGAAATGTTTAATGAAGAAAACAGGCCTAGAGTATTTGATACTCACAGGACATGCTGAAAACGACAGGAACAATATTTTCATGGTTCTGCTCTGGTGAATTTGGGTTACTGGTGCCCCCTCCCACAAGAATTTACTCAGGCAACCAGACTGGCAACATGGTCTCACCCTTGCAGTTCGATCAGCAAATGCAGGCAACAATTCTATTCCACCAGATTCTTTTCTCGCGTTTCTCGCCTGTGGAACTCCCTTCCATATGCACTTTCCTGACGGAGATAACCTTGGAATTTCAATCTAGTCAATTCATCTATCCGCTTAAGCCCAGCCTTTCTACATCACCCCTTATATCTTGTTCTTTTCCTTTCTCTCTACCCCTTCCTTTAATGTCCTTCCTCCTGTGTTCATATCCTTCTCTTTTTCTCTTTCACTCCTTGTAGCTTTTTCGTCTTTGTCTTCACTCTCCTCCTGCCTAATACTTCAACTGTCTTATATAACCCCCTGACATCAGTGGTGTTAACGCCTTGCTTGGGGTGGAAATGATTAAATAAAAAGTATTAAAAATAAAACAGGGTGCAAAGAGCAAATAACCTCCTTTCATCTCGTCTCGTTCAGAAGAAAACTGAAAAAGAAAACAGGGAGGGATGGGAAGGTACTTTCTATGGTAGACTGGTTGCCAACCAAGGCTCTAGAACTTAATCTGTCCTGTTATTAAAAAGATACTTAGAGGAACAGAAAATAGGAAGTTGTGGAGAAGCATGATAATACACAACCCAAACGGATTTAACACTAAAAATAAAAATAAAAAATAAGAAAGTTTTTTCAGAGCCAAAATATAGATGTAAAAAAGTTGCATTATATAATCTTTCAAGAGTTCTACTAGCCTTGAAAATCAGCACACGTATTCTTGGCATTTTGGGTGGGGGTGTCTGTTACTGAAAAACCAGGCATATTACTTTTTATGTTTCTTTTGTTTGTTTGTTTTGCCAACAAAGAGAATATGCATTTTTTATGCAGAAATCTAAAATCCTAAAATGTCTATTAATTTGTATGTTAAATTATTTCCACTTTTGATGTTGACTTGTGTTTGTAGTGAGCCTATTATTAGTGGCTAATATTGACGACGGCGTTTTTTTCATTAAAGTGAAATTGATATGTTTGCTTTCAGTCTGCTTTCAAAATAAAATACTACCACATTGATTGAATGAAAGAAAATCGTCAGAGAAAAAGAAAGGGAATAGTAAAAACTTCTGGAATTTACGGTGAGCAATCTGGTAAGAACGTCTTCCATAGATAAACTAAGATACCCATGTTTTGCCCTCTGTTTAAGTGCGCGTCTTTGTTCAGCTGATGTCAGTCTGACTGTGGAGGTGAGGAGAGACTGATAACTTTGTGGGTCAGCTATTTGATATTTAGGTCAAGGCTTGGGTAAAGGTGTAACAGACTAAAAGATTAAATATTTGGCCGGTCGTTTTAACCTGAAGTTGTTTGAAATGAGTAGAAGTGATTTTTCCACTATTTATTCTTTTGATTTTCTGGTATACACACAATTAGGTACCTCCACTAAATCGCTGAAAAACAGCATAATGGCAATATGAATTAAAAAAAAACCCCAAACTTAATAAAAACGAACTTTTTCCATCAAAATGTGTAAGAGGAAAGATCAAAGTATTTTAATTATTTTTAAAAAATTTTAATCACTTCTTAATACGTTTGAAATTTTGAGTAAAAATCTTATGATTTTATCGAGTAAGCAAATCGTTCGAGAGTTTGCAATGGAAAGCGTAATAACTCAGTTTTTTTTGTTGTTTTTTCCGATAACAAGCATAAATTGGAAAATTTTGCAAAAATCAAATAATTGTCCGATTTTTAATGAAACTTTCAAGACTTATTAACGAATGATTGAAATTATTTTGAAAAATCTTGGTAAAATATTGTTATATATGTTTTTGTTTACATCTGTTACCCCACTCCACGTAAATTTTGTTGCGAAAATTGGTTTTAACGCAGGACATTGAGAATGTAAATTATCTAATTAAAATGCACCCCAAACTTAATAAAAACGAACTTTTTCCATCAAAATGTTTATAATATTAAGAGGAAGTATCAAAATATTTTTTAATTATTTTAAAAAAAATATTTAATCTTCTAATACGATCGAAATTTTGGTAAAAATCTTTTGTTGGTTTTAGCGAGTAAGCAAATCATTACGAGTTTACAATGGAAAACGTAATAACTCAGTTTTTTTGTTTTTTTACCGGTGACAAACACATTAAATTGTAAATTTTTGCAAAAAATCAAATAATTGTCAGATTGTAATGAAACTTTCGGAAAATTAAAAAAATGATTGAAATTATTTTTGAAATTATTATTTTTAAAACATCTTAATTAAAAATATTATTTATGATTTTTTTTACATCTGTTACCTCACTCCACGTAAATTCATGAAATTTAAGAAATTAAAATTTTGTTGCGAAAATTTGGTTTATTAAGTTGAAACGCGGGACATTGGCGAATGTAAATCATCTATTATTTTTTGAAAAATTTTGCCTGTTTCCGAAAATCAACTTGCAATATAGTAAAATAAAAAATGCAATATAACTCTAACATTTAAGCTTTTAATTGCTTGAATAAATTATAGATTAAGGACATTAGTACCAAGAATAAAGAATTTTTCGTTTACTAATGAAATTTTAAAAGAATTGTTTTCCTTTTTTATTTTTATTTTATTTTGGATATAATAACTTATAAAGTTCCAAAAATATTTTTAAAATACTTCAAAGATTTCTTGGATACAATTTATAAAACTATTAGGCGAAGATTGTATTTACTAATCAAAAATTAAAAGTTTAATAAAAATCTTGTGCCTCCCTATGTTTAAAATAATAAACTTTGTGTGTGTGTATTTGAAGTTTTTTTGTACAGTAATTTCTATGTGTAAACCAAAGCTCATGTGTTTCAGAGATTCTTCCCCTTAGGGGAAAAAACATTTATACAATTATATCACTTGTGATCGCCATACATATCTCTCATCCATCAACTTATTAACACATTTGAAATATGGAGGACAGTCAAAAAAGTTCAACTCTGTGATTAAGAAATAGTTTTATTCTAAATTTCATTATATAAATGAGTAATACTTGTAAATCGAATTAATTTAACATTACATTTTGCTAATTTTCTAAAAAAATATAGTCACAGATGTATATTTTTATTTTTTTAAATAATTAACTTTTGTTTACAAAATGAGTCGATTTTCGAAATGTCCGAAAATTGAAAAATTTCAAAAAGATTCCAATGAATATAATTCCTGTTTGAAATACACCAGAGAATTTTGCTTTCTGGAAATAGTAAAGTTAATCATTTAGCTTTCAATTAAAAATGTTTAAAGAAAACTTTATCTTTAAAAATTCATTTTAAAAAGTGACTTATTGAAAATGAGTGGAGGCACCTCCACAAAATAGAGATGGAGGAAAGATTAAATAAATATATAGTGAAATTATGTCTCTCTAGTTTTGGCCTTGTTTCTTCAGGATCATCCAGCAGGCATTACCTCTCCTTCAGAAGTAGGACTGGGGTCCCTAAAAAAGAGGAAGTGCCAAGGAGAGTTGAGCAGTTTTTCCATAGTATTGTTGGTACAGTTAAAATATTTTGAATCTTGACCTTGTGTCACATTCAGTGACAACGTGAGCAGAAATACTTTTTGTTCAGCAAATTTGCAGACAAAGAAACTTATTTAATTGAAATTCATCTTAAAACAAACATATCTCAAATGCGCTTTTCCCTATTTGTTTAATAATCATTTACCCCAAGGAAAGTAAGACTGCGACTGGTGTGCAGGGGGTTACAATGAGAGAAAATGCATGGTACAGGGGATGCTGAAGAAAGGCTAAGTTTTGGATGAGATTTAAGGAAATAGATGATGGCAATTGACATTGCGTTTAAACTTTTGTTGATATAATTATCAGGGCAGCAAGTATGGAAGAGTTTTACTTACAGGCGAGAAGGGCGAGAAAAGAAACAGGTAGAATAGAAGTGGTGGTTACATTTGACTATTTTGACATTAAAAGGGTGGGACCTAGATGCCAATCTAGTAGCACGAGTAAATTCATGTTGTCGGGGCACCAGGGAAAGACGCTTGTAAAAGCAGAAGCTGCAAAAATATTTGGAGAAAAGACAGGGAAGCCACATCCCATTGGTGAGAAAGTGACTGATTTTGAGTTACTAAGTCATGATCAGTTACGTTGCAGATCCTTCTTTGGATTTTGTTGAAAGACACCCCCACCTCCCGGGGGGGGGTGGCTTAAAATAGCAGGAGCACCCAACCGGATATGGCAACAATATTCAATGATTGGACAAAAAAGGTAATTTTGGCTTTCTTACAGAATCCAAAACAAAAAAGCCCCTTTATCACATGACTTCTCGAAAAGTTAAAAAAAAAAAAAACTAAGTAAAGAAAAACTGAAATTTGTTATCGGGATTTGTTTTCATATGTTACTATCCTTGAAGAATCCAAATTACAAATTACATTTCAATTTTTATTTTATTTTATATATTTATTTATTGCACTTTAAGCAATCAGGTGCACATTTATTTTGGCTTTCACAGGTTTGAGCAATTTACAATGAATTTAGACAGGTTGGAGCAATTTACAATGAATTTAGACAGCCAACTGCCCCACCTCTTATTAATTTTGTAAAATTTAATAAAAATATTTCTATATATAAAAATATTTAATGTATTTGTTTTGAAAATTATTTTTAATAAATACTGAATATTTGCATATATTCAAATGCAATGAAATGTGTTATGACCAGCTTTAAACGTGATTTTATTAAGTGTGAGTTGTTTGGATTTAATGTAGATGGCCTCCAATATCTGAAGGTTCTTTTTTAAGTGTGTATTAATAGAAAACTATTCCAAATTTTGGAGAATTTTTGTCTTCATTTTCAACTGAAATTAAAGCCAAAATACGATGTTTAAGCAGCTCATGATTAAACATAATAGACTTTCATTGTCTCTTATATTTAACAATATATATATGACTGATATATGTATGTATATAAATGGATTAAAAACTTAATTGGGCGATTAAAGTTTATTGCGTTACTGGAAAGGCATGGAAAAGGAAATCTGATTCCTTTTACAACCGAAAAATATGCCATTGAAGATTCACAAGTCACTTAGAATGACCTACAATGACATTATTGAAGTCTTGGCTTTTATCAGAGTAAACATCCGTTAAAACACTTCCAGAGTGGAGCCAAAATGTCTCTGATGCACAGACTTTTAGAACTCATTTGAAAAATATTATCTATATTTCCTCCCTTGCTTACGAAAAGTAAAAATGAATATTAGAAGAAAAGAAGAAAAAACACATACTTCTTTCAACCATACAAAACATTATTGCAACTCAACACATACACACACACACAAAGTGTGTGTGTTCGTGTATATATATTTTTGATATGTATAGAGTGAATCAAAATTCTGTTAACATTTATAATTTTTTGTTACAGGTTTACCTTACGCATGACTGACTGACTGACATTGGAGCACAGAAGGGTGGTTGCAAACTTGATGGAAGCATTTGGATTGGCGGCGAGAATTTGCTGAATGATTTTCAGATTATCACCCACCAATTTATCGCATCTATGACAGGTTTGTATCCACTGGATCAGTAAAAGACAACTCTCAAGAAATGAAAGGCAATCCAGAACAGGCAGACGTAACTTGAACTTTGCTACCATGCAACAGGCTTTACTACTGAGTTCATCTAAATTGACAAGACGTTGCAGTCTGAAAACAGAAATTCCACAGAGAACAGTATGCCGAATTCTATCAGACTTTGGCATGCAATTACATAACAATCGTCAACAAGTTGTCTAAACTTTGACGGCTCAGTAAAAATGGTTTCAAGCAGAATGCCTGAAATGTCAAATGGGATTCAGTGATGAAGCCACCTTTCATACAAGTGGTCATGTTAAGCAACATAACACCATTTTCTGGGGTACCAAAAATCCATGTATCATTTGAGAGCATGAATGGGCCCCAGAGAAAGTAAATGTGTGGTGTGCTCTAACTGCTACTGTTGTAATTGGCCATATTTTTTACAAGTTCAATGGTGACTGCTAATGTTTATTTACAAATGCAAAAGTTTGCCATTGATAGCATATCAGATGAGCAGGCTATTTCTGTCAGGGATGGCTCTTTACCTCATTTTTGCCCAAACTGTTCAAGCTTGTCTTGATCAAACTTTCCTAAATCATTGGATAGATTTACCATTGGCAGGGGAGTGTGGTGGCCATGCCAATGACCACCACACTCCCCCTGATCTGACACCATGTGACTTTTGATTATAGAGGTATAATAAAGGATCACATGTATAGCAAAAGTTAGACACAACAAAGAAATCAAGGACAGAATAAAAGGTGTAATGTCAAACTTTAGCCATGGAATGTGTGTCAAGGCACTTAATTATACTGTTGATTGCTGGTTTGCACATCAATCATGCTATGGTGGACAGGTGGAGATTGTTCAGTAAACACTGAATAAATGATTCCTTTCATAATAGTGTTAACATAATTTTGACTCACTCTGTATATATTGCTTACATAAATGTAATGTGTGTGTGCGTGTGTGTGTTAAAATTAAGAGATACTTATTCCATGGTTAAACACCACATATAGATATTAAGTAATTCATCAAGTTTTATTAGACCTCAACAGAATGCAGAAAGCACTGGACGGCCAGTTTCGTCGTATATTTGGGACTCATCAGCAGTGCGCATCCACTGCCAGGAATTGAAATCCAGCCAGTTGTGTTATCAAGCAAATGTCATACCAACTGTACCACTGGCTCCGTTGACGAAGAGGTAACGAATTAGGCGATAAAGCACCGCTCATTGACATATTCCGTGGTGAAACTCATCCAACTTGAAAGTAGTTGTGGCTCTGGGAGGCCTCCATGTTGAGTCTGAGGCCCTGTGGGTAGATAAATGGATGTTCAACATTGCCATCACTAGTGATCACTCGAAACACCATGATGTTAACTGGATATATCATCAGCTCTTTCTAAATCCTTTGTGTTGTCACTCAGATTAACACCCAAATCAGTCAGTTAAGTGCCATATAGTGATACACTTCGGGTGATCATATCTCGAAAAGAGATTTACCATGACTGAATGGGCAAGAAGGATTATCCTGCTTTCTGCAGTAGACTGGTTGCCAGCCAAGGCTATACAACCCAATCTGTCCCTTTATTTAACCCATAACTGGAGGAAGAGACAGATTAATACCTTTCCCAAGGGTATTTGCGCGTAAGTGAATGCAAGGAATTCAACTGGAATTCGAACTCGGCTCCCCGATTTGTTCTGATTCGATATCCACTGCACCACAACGCACATCCGGTGCAAATGCCAAGCAGTACTACTGCATCCATTTTCTGACTTCTGTTGGAGTGAATTGCGTAATGGTGATCTTTTTCTCACAGACAATTCTCAACTGACCCTACTATACTGTGTCGTCGACAAAATAAAAAAACAACTTACAATGCTCATTCACGAAATCAAAATATTAAATGGCGACCATTTACCCATCGCACCCCGAATATATTTGCATTTTTCCCCCTCTTCTCTGTACTAACTATTGAAGTTGAAGTTTTCTTTTTCTTTTTAATGTTTGAATGATTGCATTAATAATAATTAAGAGTGATGCAGGACGAGGCATCCATTCCGAGCTGATGATCTCAGTCTATCTACGACGAGGCGCTCATCGACATTTACTCCGGTGACTTTTGTGTGTTTGCGTCTATGAATTTGTGTCAGTCATCGTATTTAATGTCTCTTATTATTTTGTATAAATCTTTGTCCGTAGATGCTTTCTTCGCTCAAGGCTGATATGTGTTACCCCCCACACCCACGCACATACACCTTTAAGGACGACAGAGCCATATGACTTTTTGGTCGATTCACCCCATCATGATGTGAGTGAGGGTTGTCGTCTCTGCTAAGAAATAATTATACACACCAATTTTTAAAATATTTTTATGCCTTTCAAACAATTGAATTAATCATGAGTGTGGGAGGCGTGGTAGAGCGCTTAATGCAAAATGTCCCCTGATCTCGTATAAGTTTTACGGCACTCAAATGGAGTTTTTTTATAGAATTAAGTTTATTTTTATGCTGATCATAGTGTTGTGTGTGACGTGTAGGTCAGTTAAAAATTCATTCGTATGTCAAGAAAGAAGAGGAAGTGTAATATAGAGTTGAAAAGAAAGCAAATTTAATTAGAAGAAAAGACTGCTGAAAAGTAAATCGTTAGTATTTGTAGCGATGTAATTAAAACAAAAGATTAAAAAAGAAAAAGATAACTGGCAAATTATGCTTGTGAAAGAAAGAATGAATGAAACCAAAATTGGAAGAGTCAAATATTGGAACAAAAAAAGAAGGTAGGGCTTTCAGCAGAGAGATTGAAAGAAGAGAGAAATTTAAATATATTTGAGAGGTGACAGAGAAAGAATTTATATTTGAGACTATAACTACATAAATATCACGCTTGGGTAAGAAAAGGTATGAAAAAGAAAGAAATAACTTATTTAAGTAGTAGCAGTGTTCTTTCTCTACTAATAAAATCGAGTAGTGAACAGTTATTTTCCTTTCTCATCTCATCTGACAAACCGATCCATTCATGACACACACTCCGACCGTTGTTACGCCAATTCTGATCTTCACTTTTTTTTCTGTCTTCTTTAAAAATGTTTTACTGGTTGTTGCCTTGAAATTTTGTTAAACTTTTGATAGACGACCAGCTGTGTCGCATTTTATTTGAGCGAGATGTTGGGTAGAAAAAGCCGGCCAGAAATGACCTAGAGAAAAACCTGATAGGCCCATCCTAAAGGTTGATGAGTGCTTCTTTTTTCTTTCTCTTTCTCTTTCTTTTTCTTCTTCTCTCTTTTGACTTTATGTGACTCTCTGAAAAAAATCGCATTTTCTTTGCTGTTTCTGATTTTCAAATAAAACCTTTTTTTTGGTCGAGCCTTAAATAATTTTATTTCAATTTTATTCCTGTTGCTCTCTCTCTCTCTCTCTCTCTTTCTCTGTTCCCCGTCACTTTTTGTTGCTCTCTCTCTCATCCTTTCCTTTCTTTTTGATTCAATCCCGATTCAGATAATTTAATTCTGTACCACCCCACCTCTCTCTATGTTAAATCCACTTCAACTCACAATCCTTAACTGTCAGCATACAGATTTTATTTTCACAAAATTCCAAATAAGCCTTATGTACAAAACCTAGTCTGATACAAGGCCATGTAGAGTTTTCATTTTGAATCTAATCCACTCTCTAATCTTACTTGAACTACGAAATGTGTGCCATAGCAAAACACCCAAAACTATTTGCTAAACCCAACCTGGCACAAGCCGCAAATGAGGTGCTCAATGAAAAATCAGTCGCACTACAGTAGTAATCGTATGCGAGAAACATCCTAATTCAGTTTTAAAGTTATAAAATATAACTTTAAAAAAACCTTTTTTATTTTTATTTTTAAATCATATCACCACGAGCAAAGCGGTAATGCCACTGATGTGCGGGGGCTACATAGGAGTGAAAAAGATTAGAAAAGAGAAAACCGAAAACCACATCCTAAACAGGAAACAAGGGATGAGCCTCTTACTGTTCAATAGACGAGGGTGGAGTGTGAACCGGGCGATAGTTTAGTCTCAACTGATTTTATCAAAGAGAAAAAGTACTCTTTAAAAATATTTTTAGAGGTCCGTTAAATGCTGCCAATTTGCATAAACGGACACAAGGGGAGTTCTTTAGTTTTAATTCACCTAAATTGTAAATTTTAAAACACCTAACAACTTTAAAAAGGTCATCACACATCTTTCCTAATTTTAAGTGCTGATTTTTTCAATTTTGTCAGCCTTATGTCGTTTCTTTTCAGAATGTAAAAATTTTAATTCTCGAAATAAAAAATTTATAAGAATCATGAAATGAAAACGGAAACCAGAAAAGAACTGTCGCATTTTAAAAACTTTTTAATAAATGCTAAAAAAAATAGGATAGTGTAAAAAAAAAAATTGTATAGTTAGATTTACTTTTTGTTTCTATCTTCACTTTACTTTAAAAACATATTTAGAAATACTGTAATTTAAAAAATTAACAAGACTTGGTGATTTCAATAATATTAAAAACAAATCTCAAAATAAGTACAAATGTGACTATATTTCAATAAAAGTAAAAGTAAATTGTATTTTTTTCCTGACTAGAAAACTTGAGTAGAGTCGTAAAACTGTGTAGAGTCGTAAAAGATTTTCCATACTTTTTAATTTATTCAAACTAATGTTCCTATCTTGATTGTTATAGATGTCATAGACACAACAAAAAAAGCAATGATAACTGAATGTCAAAATCGCCTAACATTAGATTTCAATGCTTCAGAGAAACACCACGTGATGTCTTTCAGATTGACAGCTTAGTTCCTATAGAAGTTGGTTGCTGTAATCAGTTGATTATGAGTTCAATCCCTGGATCAGTGATACAACATAATGCGATAATCTACATATATTCCATATCAGGAAAACAATGGACACCTGAAGATAACCTGTAGGTACTTGACTGAAACCCTCAGGCCACAATATGCTGCAATCTTTGCCAGACATGTTACATTTCATGACCGACTGTTACTACTACTAATAGTCTAGGCATCTCATTGCCAATAAGCCAGAATCATGACCGCAAAAAATCGAATATATAAAACTAAACCATCCAAACAAAAAACATAACATTTCTTTCTCTAACATCCATGGTATTCATGTCAACTTTTGCCATGTGGAATTGTTCCTCTTTGAAAAATCCTCCAAACATCTCCGATCTCTGCGAAACTAACTCTGCAAACCCCTTCTCTAATTTTTCAATTCTTGGCGACCTTCCTCTCTTAGGAAGAACTCTAATGTCTACATGCATGGCCTGGAAGTTTATGTCAATGAACATCTCCCTTTGGCTAGGAAGGTCTCTCTTGAAGCTCCAGACCATTCTTACATGTCTCTACCTCTCTCTATTAAACTATTAAACTATATTGCTCCCCTTTCTCTCATGACTGCTGATAACTAGATGGTATTTCTGACACTATAGACGAGGGCCATTTCACTACATACATTTGCACATGTATCTGTGTTTAGTGACTTTAATACCCATCATGACAACTCGCTTAAACATTCTGTCACCGATCTTGCTGTTGTCCAATCTCTGAACTTCTCAATCACTCACTAAAGTCGTGGATTCCCCCCCACACATTTCCCAAGTAATCCTGAAGGAAATGTTTCTCTTCTAGATTTCTTCTTTTACCTCGATCCTTGACTCATGTCATGCTATGCCGCTCTTCACTCTTAAAAATTCTGACCATGCAGTGGTATCTGGAAATATTTCTTTCTGCTCCCCCCTGCATCCAAGAATCATATACCAAGAAAAAAAATATTACCAACAATACATTTTTGAAGAAAAAACTACCATAACACATTTTTGAAGGAAAACAAAATATCCTCAACAACATATATTTGAATACAAAACTGAAAACATTTCGAAAAATATTTAAAAATGTAGACATTTAATTTTAGAGGAAAACTTACATTAATGCCACACAAATTACAGACAGTTGTTTCCTGCATGAAATATTTAGCAAAAAAAAAAAAGCTTTCAATTTTTTAATTTTATTTTCTGAAGTATGAAATATTAAAAAAAAGGCTTAAATAATTAAATTAACCATTGGAACTTTTTTTTACATGTTTTGTTTTTGTTTGAAAAAACGCTTCTTTTTTTAATATGAAAATTTCTTTTTGTTTCAAAATTACGGGGAAATATTCACATTTTTTTGTTGACCAAGTGAATTTTTAAAACGTCAAATTAGAATTAAATATAAAGGCTTATTTTTTAAAATTTTCTTTTAGTCGCATTTTGACATGAGATTTGATTTCTGTGACATAATCTAGCAACCATCTTAGATATTACATATTTTACGGGGCAAATGTACACAATAGGCTCCATCGTAGGAAACATAATTACGTGTTGCATTTTGACCGGCAATAGTTAATAAATACATGGTAGTTTTTAGCTGTCAAGTGGTCACATGGTTGTAGAAATTACAGCTAAACATTTATGTATATATGTGATAAAGTTTTTCCATATATATATATATATATATATATATATATATATATATACATATCAAAATCTTTTTTTAACAAATATATTTACAAAACACACAAAAATATTTGGTATACTAAAGAGTAAATTTATTCAATAAAATTGCCATTGGCTTCAGCCACAGTCTCCAAACAATTTTGGAATCTCCCTCAACTCTTCTGGAGAGTTTCTTTGTTGAAGTTGGCAAATGCTACCATAATTCTTACCTTCAGTTCATCTTCGGTGTTATAAGGAGTTTTGTTGGTTACTCGCTCAACTGCACCCCTACATAATAAGTAAGGAGAACTAGGAGGTCATACGTAAGGGATCATGTGGTCACTGTATAATTGCTTGGAGTAAGATAATTAAAAAAAGAAAGTTTGATCCATTTTGCCATACAACCAGAATGGTATTGGATTTTCTACTGCAACAGTTGACAAACAGAAATTGCTTGGTTAAGTTAAATGTCTGTCTCTAAGAATCAACCACATTTTAGCATTTTGCAGTTCATCATTAGTTGGATTGAAAAATGGTCTTGACTACAGTTTGGCTCAGTCAACATTGACTTGGTTTTGTAATACCATATTTTAAACAAAAATAGGTGGGTGGGTGTTTTGGAGGTTGTTCTTGTAGCTCCTTTATTTTATAAGAGCCATAAATTTGCCTATCATCCACTTCATACTCCTTCCCAATTTTTTTTTAACAGGAGTAGAAATTTATTCCTTGTTTCATGTTTAGAGGATTATATTTCCTGTTCCTTCTAAAGTCTTCTTATTCTCTTTCATGCCAAGCAGCCTCTTTGTGTCTTAGTTACATTATCCCCTTACTTGTGAGACATGACACAAATGACTTCAAAGGAATGCTAAGAAGAAAAGATTTTTAATGATTGTAACAGCAAATAAAATTGGCCATTGTGTTCTCGAATGCTTTATTTTGGGAATTCCTGCAGGACGAAATAAAATATATCCAACTGTATTAATGAGATGAAAGCAAATGTCACTGTAGCCATCTGCCTTGGCCAAATAATTTGGTTGAATTTTAAGAAATAAAATAAGAATTAAAGTTTTCTGTCTTTTTTGTGTGATTTTCATTCATTTTCCCCAACATTTCCTGATTTGGCAAACATGGACAAACATGTGCCGCAATAAGACATAACGTCAAAGGAATGGTTTCACATGACACGGCTTCTTTTAATATCCTTCATTTTCTTTCTTGAGAATTTAGAACAAAAATATTAAACACAATTTATAAGATTATTTATTTATAAGAATAATATTATATTTACAAAACTCTAAAAACTATTACAGGTAGGACTAAAGCAATAGATGATCATTTACTAATTTATAAAGAAATAAATATAAAAATATTTTAGTCATAAATATATAAACATTAAATTATTAAAATATGAAAACCAATTATGAGGAAATATTTATTATTGGTTTCATAAAAAGTTTGAATCAACTGGCAACTAGCCAATGTTTTGTCAACCATTTCAATAAGCAATAAAATAGTGTCAAATATAATAAATAAATATTTTTGGTGTCAATTCTTAAGAGCTAAGAAAATAAATAACTTTACTTTGATATCTTTAGGTTTTGTTCCAATTCTAATCATTGCTTTTTAAAGCAATAAACATTGTCAAAAAGTGAAGGTAATTAAAAGAAAAGCAGTGTTGGGGGAGGTGAGGGAATTATCCTTTTGATGCCATGTCTTATTGTGGCATGTTTATCCATTTTTGTTCTTACATTTTTCATTATCTTTTATGTGTCTAGTATAAATACCTTGGCCTATAAGTAGAAGCATCAGTAATATGGTAGCTTCTAATTTACACAAAAAATATTTATTTTTCAACATAATTTTCTTCCTTGTAAATGCACTTAATTCAGTGGTAAGTATATTTTATTTCCAATAAAATCAATATCAGTTAGGAAAGAAATAAATCCTGCAAAGCATTTCAGGTTTTGCTTTGAGTGGATTTCTATTTTTAAAAACTCTTGAAGATAATCGGAAAGACTTAGTGAAATAGAAATCATATTTGGAGTGGTCACTAGTGATGTGGATATTATGCCTCCATTCATCTTTCCACAGTGACTCAAGTTCAACACAGGGGCCTACATCAAGTGCTATGAGGAGGTAGTGCTGCTCTGGGGCAAGAGGGTGGCTGCTAGAAAACCCTATGTCTAGCAACATGATTCTGCACCATGCCACACAAGCAGGAGGACCACGTCACTGGTGTGAACAATTTTGGTCCCATCACCCATTACACCTGGCCGCTAACTCCCCAACTGCAACCCACTTCATTATTATGTATGGTATGCAGTTGAGAAAGAGCCCAATAAAACTTCTTGTAACATAAAGATTAACTGAAGGCAAGAAATATGGCAGCATTCACCAACTTAAGCAAGGAGACCGTCCAGAAGAGTTGTAGATGATCGTCTGGAAGCCGTGTTGAAGCCAATGACAATTTTATTGAATAAATTTACTCTTTACTATTTCAAGATATTTTTGTAATTTTGGTAAATATATCTGATAAAATGAGATGTCATTGTTATTTCATTTTCATAGTTAGACGAAAATTCATCCATCGCCACTCAATGAAGTGGGGTCACTGAAGAATTGTTGTATGAGCAGTAAGGAAAACAGCCAATGAAGATAAGTGTGAAAAATAACGGTTAAACCTAAACTTGAAGAGGTTCAAAATGGAAAGGATTCTCTTGGGAGTCGATTCCACAAAGTAGCGTTTCATGGGAAGCTGTTAGAGTGGGACTTCTTTCTTACTAATGGAATGAAAGGAATGAGGATTATTTGACTGTGTACGTGACATAGCCGGTCTTTACTGTGAGTTTAGAATTAGTGGGACTAACTAATGGAGAACATTTATCATGAAAATGTCGATGGAGTCGTGAGTCGTCTGTGGGAAAAGAGGTTGTAAGGTAGAGCATAATTTATCACCTACAAGGACGTGTAATGCTTTTGGATTCATGTTAAGACCGGAAAATAAAAACCTGACCGCTCCTATCCAGATATGGAAGCAGTATTCCATTTTCGGTTTGACCTGGTATCTTGTAAAGGCAGGCATAGCGGGGCGGCGGGGGGGTTCGGGTGCTTACTGAAGCGTTACACAGAACTAATTTTTCCCCAGCCTTTTTAAAGATGTACCATGAATATGAATTCCGCTTGAGGTTCGGGTGGGAGTTAAGTCTTAATGAGCGTTCAAGACAGGGAGCCATCCTTGAGACGACAATCCAAAACAATTGATCTACAAAACCATGAAATGGATTGGTCTAAATATCAAACTTTAGTTTGTTCAATAAAGAAAATTGTTCGTCTATACTTCTGAGATGAGTCGTTATTTACACTATTTACATTGTTCGGACTATTGTCCTCATATTTACGACAGTTGTACGCTCCGGCCTTCTTGAGGTGCTAGGAAAATCGAACCGAACCTTTATTATGATCACTGAGGTATATAATTCTCATTCCGTGTCCGATGCCACTTCTAATGGCCGTAGTTATCTCCCTTAACTTTCTAAGTCAAATTCCAGAAAGAAAATATCCGGAAATATTCTCAGATTCTGCTTTTTTTGAATTGTGATGACTTCCTCGGAATGATAGTGGAGTAGTTTATGATTGCCTTCTTTACGGTTTTGAATTTAGAGCAGTTCTTCTGCTATTCTGCTGATGGAAGGGAAAAAATAAACTCATGCCTTTCCCAAGGAAATGAACGCGACAGACGAGGCCGGCATTTGAAATTAGTTCTCCGATAGTCAGTTGTGCTTGAATTTAATTTGTAACGTGTATATATATATATATAATGTCAGTCAGTTAAGATACACGCTTTGGGCGATCATATCATAAGGGCAGCTGATGACTGACTGGGTAAAGATTATCCCTCAGTAGTTTGCCATTGCTGTTTGCGGTAGACTGGTTGTCAGCCAAGGCTATAGGGCAATCTGTCCTATTATTTTGCTTACATAAGTGGAGGGAAGTGACGGATTAATACCTTTCCCAAGGGTATTTGTGCGAAAATGAATGCAAGGAATTCAAACTCGGCTCCCCGATTTGACGTTCCGAGTCGATATCCACTACACCACAACACCCTCAATCAGCCACGAATCAATATTCTGGTAATGTGCGAAACTAGATGTCCTAACTTCAGCAGGGACAATATGTTTAGTTAAGTCCTATTCACATTTTTTTTTTCATTTTAACAAAAACGGACTCTTACCCTTTTAGCACCCAACTGACGTCGGGTAAAATTGTCAGACCTGTTTTCATTTTAAGTAAGATGGCCGCTGAAATCCAAAACGTCATTCAATTGAGACTTGCAATAAACAGAAAATGGTAATAATACAACATTCATCAGATATTTCTGTTTAATTTATACTTCATATAAGAATTAATTAATTACTTATAATCACATTTCTTTGTCCCATTTTCTTTTATTAGTTTGATTTTCACAATTTGAATTTGTTAATGAGATGTTTACCTGCCTTCTGTTACGTTATGCTTTTGCCGACGAAATTCTAGACATCGGATAGAGACATTCTATTAAAATCCCTAGGCGGATAAAGTAGAATAAAATAGGCTTATTTCATATTTTGTTCCCACCCACTTCACATTACTTATGCGTTATATTACGATATATCCATATTTTGTCGGTAATAAGTCGACGATACCGAATTCTCTTAAAAACAGTAATGCAATAAGGAATCCCAAATGAATATGTATGTAAAGGCCTCTTTAGATTAGCTTTTAATGAATTCGAAAAAAAAAGTACAGGTTGAGGTAGTGCAGAAGTAGATATACAGTAATGAGAAACAAAACATTAGTAGAAATCGTATTGTATTGATTATACAAACGTATCAATCCATCAAATGTTCCAACAGTTTAACCCCGTCATTTACACTCACTTTACCTGCAAAACATTCATTATTTATTAAAATATTATTAAAAATTTTAAAAATTATAATAAATGCATTATAATAAAAATTATGAAAATAAAAATATTAAAAGTGATTTTAATGAATTAAATGAATTCTCGACCACTATTAAAATGCTGGTAGATCTCCTCAGCGTGGTGTAATGGTTAACAACCCTGTTTCGCTATAACCTATTACAACTGAGTAGTGAGCTCGATCCTCACTGGGTACCCCATACTTTCGGCGTTGTGCTGCATCTAAGCGGTGCGCAGACAATTTTGGGCACCTCGGCGTGGTGTAATGGTTAACAACCCTGTTTCGCTATAACCTATTACAACTGAGTAGTAGGCTCGATCCTCACTGGGTACCCCCATACTTTGGCCTTGTGCCACATCTAAGCGGTGCATAGACAATTGTGGGCACCTCGGCGTGGTGTAATGGTTAACAACCCTGTCTCGCTAGAACCTATTACAACTGAGTAGTGAGCTCGATCCTCACTGGGTGCCCCATACCTTCGGCGTTGTGCCGCATTTAGCGCGCTTAGCAAATCAACTATTAAAATGATGGTAATACTTACTGTATTACCTTTGTACAACAATAAAAACTATTATGGTTAACAACCCTGTCTCGCTAGAACCTATTACAACTGAGTAGTGGCTCGATCCTCACTGGGTGCCCCATACCTTCGGCGTTGTGCCGCATTTAAGCAGCGCTTAGCAAATCAACTATTAAAATGATGGTAATACTTACTGGCAATACCTTTCGCACCAACAATAAAAAAAGGAATGATTTCTACTCATAAATGAATTAACAGTGTATAATAATGATTCCTTCTTTTTTCTTTTATGTACAGTCTTCCTTCAGGACGTGAGCGATCTGTGGCCTCCCATCTTCCTATCCTTTGTAGCTCTTAACACTTTTTCTCTTGATATCTCTCTAATTCTTGCTCTGCCATCTAATTGCTCAAGCCCATCAAGCATGATTGTGTTACTTTCCCTTGTATCTCTTTACTTTTATCCGTCTTGTGGATATTAGATTCTCCAAGCCCTTCTTCCTCATTACATGTATCAGAAATTTCAGCTGTCTCTTCCTGATGTTAAGTTTAATTTTACTTTTCGTTTCCATCCTCTCTAATATCTTGTCGTTGCTTACAAGTTTGGTCCATTGTATCCTCAGCATCCTTCTGTAGAACCATATTTCTGTTGTTTCGAATCCCTCCTTAATTATTAATGAGATTGTCCAGCGTAAGAAAAGGATGTGTCTTTTCACCGGATCTATTAAAATTGTACAGCGAGACTATTCTGAGGACTCTTGAATTTATGTCTGGATTCGTCATCGGGGGCTACAATCTGAACAACATAAGGTACGCAGATGATACAGTGCTGATAGTAGACACGGAAAGGAAACTAGACCTCCTACAAAAGGTAGCTGAAGAGAATGACAAATAAACTGCAAGAAAACCAAATGTATGCTCATCTGCAAAATGAGCAGCTCAAATGCCAAGTACAGGTGGGGGATACTAAAATCAAGCAGGTACAAGCATTTAAATACCTGGGAAGTGTTCTAACAGAAGACGGAAAGTGCGACACAGACATCAGAGAGCTTAACTTGTATAGCGAAGGAAGAATTCAAGAAGCTGAGTAGAGTATTAAGAGACAGGGGAAATTTCACTAGAAACAAAGAAGTACTGGATTGCTATATGATGACAGTTCTTCAATATGGCAACTGAATGCTGGACAATCTCATCGAAGATGAAAGAAAAACTCGAAGCAACTGAAATGTGGTTCTACAGAAGGATGCTGCGGATAACATTATTCGAACACGTGAGCAATGATGAGGTTTAGAAAGGATAGAAACGAAAAGCTAATTAATACTAAGCATCAGAAAAAAACAAGCTAAAGTTCCTGGGACATGCAATGAGAAAGGAGGGCTTGGAAATTTTGATACTCATAGGCAAGATAGAGTGAAAGAGAGACAGGAGAAAGCAGCGTGTAACATAAGTGACGGGCTTGAGCAGGTGGATGGTAGAACGGGGGTTGCGTGGTGTAACGTGAAGAAGCGTGCTAAGAGCCACCAGGGATAGGGAGACGTGGAAGGCCATGATCGCCTACATCCTGAAAGGACAAGGCACATAGACGAAAAAGGTAGTGAAAAAAGTGAACACTTTATCGATACCGCTTCATAGGATAACCATTTATATTAAAAGGATTAACATCCGTTTGAAAATTCCTCTGGCACAAGGTTAGACCGTGTTTTGTGATTTAATTCCAAGACAGCAATTCAATTTATAGTCCACAAACACTTTTGTTGATATGAATATATTTTTCCCATTCACACGTGTCTGAGGGAATAAAGAACTAATCAATAAAAGTCCTATGGTACCCGACAGATTATAGAAAGAATAACTAAAATATTCAACAATCACCTGATAGCTTTTTTTTCTGTTATTATTTAATCATTTCAACCCAAGCAAATCAGGACCGCCACTAGTGCATAGGGGGTTACAGAGAGAGAGAAAAGACTGGGTACAGGGGGTATTGAAGAAAGGATAAAAGGTAAATGGTATTCAAAAGAAGATAGAAAATAAATAAGGAAATAAAAACAAAATTGAAGATCTATACACGTTAAAAAAATTAAATAACCAAAAACATTAACAAGATTCCTGTGATCGTGTTCAAAAAAGATACAAAATAATGACATTGTTTGGAACTGATTATCAACATCTCTCTTTCTGTTCGTTTTTTTCTTTTTGTTTCTCCTCATGTGCGCTCTCTCTCTCTCTCTCTCTCTCTCTCTCTCTTACTTTCCTTCTTTTTACTTTCTTCCTATCGTTTACACTTTTTCGGTTCTTTGTCTTTTGTTTCAGGTTCTTTCTCTCTCTCTCTCTCTCTCTCTCTTTCCAAATTTACTCTTTTTCCCTTTATCTTCTCTCTATCTCTCTCTCTCTCTCTCTCTCTCTCTCTCTCTCTCTCTCTATCTCTCTTTGTGCCTTTACACAAACATCTAAATATTGTCATAAAATTCTGGTATGTTTCAGTCTAAAAAGCGTCAAAGATTTTATATCTGTTGCTGTGAATGTCGAGAGGTGTGTTGTCGTCTGATAAGCAGCGTTTCTTAAAATTTGCATGGTGGGTTCTATTCTTGCTTGATGTCATGTCAACCAATTCAATTTTTCTAGAGAGTCAATTTATTCATTCTAAGCTCATTCTTTACTTAATCCATATTTCTTTGCTTTTTTTGTTTTGTTTATTTTCTCTTTATTTCTCATTATTTTTCTTTTCTATTCATTTTTCAATTGTCTTTTTAAGTAAAATTAATCCCCAATGAATTGACTAACCTGAGACAAAAAAATGAAGGTATCTTTAGATCACTATGAACGAGTGTACCCCCCGCTGTCAAAAACAGCGGCTAAATATTTGAGAGAATTATTAGATGTTTCCTGAGCGTGACAAAGAATATATATATATATATATATATATATAGATATAGATAGATAGATAGATAGATAGATAGATAGATAGATAGATAGATAGGTAGATAGATAGATAGATAGATTTATTTGTGTGTGTGTTTATCGATTCCGTACATATATATACAAATAAAAGTACAACGTTTATTATAATGGAGAGGATATATATTTATATATATATAACGCTCTACGTATGTATCGAGCACTCTTTATAAAAATGAATACATGAACAACGGGTTAAAAAACCTACGAGTTCTGGCTAGTTTCAATATATATATATATTCTGCACTACTCGACGACATAATTATTGTAAAACAATAAAATGAGGCACTGTTAAAGGGCAAACATGCGGCAGAGTTTCGAATTGGTAGTAAAGTTTAATAACTGGTAGTAAAGAGAATGAACTGGAGGCGAAGCGCTGCTTCGCTATAGTCTCTCTAACACTTCCTCGCAATTGTATTTCTCTCCATGAGCGTGACAAGAGGGATATATATATAACGTATATTTGGTATTTAAGTCAGGTAAATTCTGATAGAGACGAACTCAAAAGAACTCAATGAATTTTGAATATTAACTGTTGTATGGCTGGTCTGACAAACAGGTTTGCCTGCAAAATACGTATTACCCTTGAAATTGTAGAATATCTAAATTTGTTTTTGTAGACTAATATATATATATATATATATATATATATTATAGAAATAGTAGGAGGATTTGAATAATTAAGTAATTCATCGAGCTTATATTCGACCTCAACAGAATGCGGAAAGCACTGGACGGCCGTTTCGTCCTATATTTGGGACTCATCAGCAGTGCGCATCCTGCAGGAGTGAAACCCGACAGTTGGGTTATTAATCAGATATCATCCCAATTGTACCATTACTTCAGGCTCACAGTCCGACAGATATACACAACAAAATTATTGTAACTGAGGCCTATATATTTCTTTAATAATAAATAAAATGGAATCTCTATGTTGTAAATGAATTTCTATGTTGTAGTCAAATAATCTCAGAATTAGCATCAAATTTTATTGTCAAATGTTTATCAAATGATTTATACCAGCCACTAAGTGTATGATAATAATTTGTATCAAATAACAGTAACACTAACTATAACTAACAGCTTTCAACAAATGTTATCATTCGTCAGCTGTTATTCAGGATTACAGTACTCATGGCGACAATGAACAAACCTTTTTTTTTTTTAACACCTGCTCATAACACATTTTCTTACAATGTGTTGTCATTTTACTTTTAATGTCATATTTCTACAGAGTCACTATTTTCTTTATTAAATTTAAATTTCTGCGATTTCTTGGGAAGGATAAAAAAAGAGCCATACTCGCCGGTTTTGAAATGTTCCTTCTCTTATACTGGTTGCTACTGAAGATTAGAAAATTCGAGTTTACTACTATTTAGCCCATAATAGGAGGTGAATATAAATGGATTGTAGCCTCTGCGAAAGGGAAAACGTAATTATTATTTCAGATTCAGTTAACTAAATAACCACCACGAAGAACATTTATTGGTATGTTGTCAAGGGAAACAATTCATTTCCTCAACGATTCATTCATCAACATCTCTTTTATAGAAGAAACTTGCCTTAAAAATTCAACGAAAATGAATTTTTACAAGATTTATTTTCATTTTTTTTTACAATTTCAACTAGAAATTTTAAAATCTTTTAATTAGTTTCAGTCGTGTAACTGTTTAGTGAATAAAGCTATCTCCTATCATAAATCGTAAAAAAAAAAGGCTAAAAAGCTTTTTTACTCTCAGTATTTTTTCAAAAAAGAATTTCGAATTGTTTTTGTAAAACGTGCCAATTTTTGTAAATACGGTACATATATGAGATTATCAAAGAATACAAGCAATATAGTCAATTTAAACACAGAAAGTATCTAAAAGTCAAAACATTAGATTCCGGTGAATGTTTTCTTAAATTTGTTAACACTACTGAGGACTTAAAATTTATATATAAAAGACGTTCGCGTTGTAATTATTTTGACGGTTAAGCCCTCATAGTACAACATAAACTAAAAAATAAACATTAGTCTGTCATCACACTGTCAAACTGATCGACAGTTTCGATAAACAGCTACAAACCACAGTGTAACAAAATCTATTTCTGCGGAAAACTTAAAGGAAATAATAATTGTTTAAAATTGGATTAATTATACATCACAATATTAATATCCCACAAAAAGGGTTTCAGAAAAGTATATATTATTTGTGGAAGATTTTTTTTGCTAAAGAGAACTACGTATGGGAGGGGAGGCGTTACGGTGAGAGAAAAGACTGGGTACAGCGGGTATTGAAGAAAATATTAAAGATGAACGGGATTCAAGAAGACAGAAGATGGCAATTGACGTTGCATTTAAATATTTTGAGAGAGTAGATATCAGGTAAGCAAGTAAACGAAAGGAGTTCCACAAATGGGAAGTGCGAGAAAAGAAACTGTTGAAGTAGAAGTGTGATTGCATTTAACTGGTTCCACAAAATTAAAATTAGTTTTGAAATACAGAGGTATTTGGCTTATTGAAAATTAACTTGAAATTAAAACTTAAATAAAATCTTGAAAGATTTTTTATTAAAACAAAAATCATTTTAAACATTTGGTATCGTGAATTTGTGGAGGTACCCAAGGACTTGGTTTGATAATAAATTAGTCAGTTAAGTGCGATACGTGATATACGCTTGGGCGATCATGTCCCGAAGAACATGACTGACAGAACAGAAGATCATCACACTAGTTTGCCATTGCTTTCTGCGCTAGACTTTTTGCCAGCCAAATCTATAGAACCCACTCTGCCCTATTATTATATAACTGGAGGAAGAAACGGATTAATACCTTTCCCACGGCTATTTGTGCGTAAGTGAATGCAAGGTGTTCAACTGGAATTCGAACTCGACTCCCCGATTTATCGTTCCGAGTCGATATCCACTGCACCACAACTAGTACAATCCCGAGTTGAACGGGCAAGATTTATCTGAAAACAACTTCGAGAAAACTTTTCAAATTGGATCTTGAAATTTTGTGTCAAGGTCATTGGTGTTGTTGCCGTCAGCTCAGTACTCTAAGGAACTGGATAGGACTTTGAAGTAGTAGGGAGCTGGTTAATGTTTCTTAGTTTGGCCTTGTATCTTACTTAACCGAACTCCTACAGCTTTCAGGATTTCATGTAGAATTATTATCACAAGGTTTTCATCAGAAGGTTGGTTGTCAGTTGGAATGTGTGGATTAGTGTAGAAGAATGGAAGAATAAAATAGACATTTTGAATGTTAAAATAGAAATTTATTAAAAGGAGGAATAACATAAGTTGTAGAAGTTAATGTTCATTGAGAAAGTTAAAGTATCAAGAGTTCGTACAAAATGTTCTATTAGTAGTTGTTGAAATTGATAAGGAGAAAATCTTTAAGTCATTATTTAACATCGTTAAAAGTCGATAATTATCTATGCCACCCCCACCGTTGTTGTTCATGCGAAACAATTTGATTACACACCTGCTGAAGCGTTGGAGCAAAGACCCCAGCTTCATCGAAGCTGTGCTTGTTAAAACTATATTTTTAAATTTTCTGTAGAGATGGTGCACCAGAGATTCTGTTAATTTCTAATTGAGTTCCATTCTTAATCAGACCCAAAGCTCCAGCCAAAACAGTTGTAGGTTTGACGTGCCATGTTTGTTTATGTTTCCATTTCCAGGTCTTTGCATTTTGCTTAGTTTTCCAAAAACTTCGACAGAGATGCTTTTGTCTCATTGGTACGCTCGTGTCAATCAGGGTGAAAACTTTTATTTATTCATTTAATAATAATAATAATAATAATAATAATAATAATAATAATAATAATAATAATAATTAGCATTTGCAAGCATGTCCGGCAATAAAGTGTCATTCACCCGAGAGTGTAGATGTCATATTCTATTTTTAATATTTTCCAGTTACAGAAAAGTGTCAGAATTAGTGCAACAGTTAACTTAAATGAAGCCGATTGTCCCATCTGGTCTACAAGATAACTCCTTTAACTACCAGAAGAACCATCTTCATTTTTTCAAAATTTCTTATTCTGCGATTTTTTAATTAAAAAAAATTGTACTTGAACAGAGTGCGCGCGTGCGCGTGTGCGTGTGAGGTCAAGAGCCATTGGTATCACGTAACCCCGTACTACCTATCACAAGATCCGGGGTCATCATTCACTAAACCGTTTCTCCTCACCAGCCTATTCTTCTGAGGAAGAGCAATTTCATATCAAAATGAAAAGTTTTTTTTTTATTCAGTCATCTTTGAACTTGATTTTTTTTCTAACGGACATTTTTTTTAATCATTTCACCCCAAACAAGGCATTTCACTGCCATTGTTGCACAGAGGGTTACATCGGGGAAAGTGATGAAAGAATGGTTAGGGTTACACAGGGGAAGTGACGAGAAAGAGTGGTTAGGGGGTTACACAGGGGGAAAGTACTGAGAAAGAATGGTTAGATATAGGAAATGTCAGAGGGAGGGGTGATAGACGGGTAAGGATACCGAGGATGAGGATTGGGTAGATGGGAAGAGTGTTTGAGAGAATGAGTTAGTGTGTTAGGAAGTGTCTATTGACCTTACATTTAAACTCCTGGAGATTGTAGCTGTCGGGGAAGCAAGCATGGGGAAGGGAATTCCACAGGCGGGAAGTGCAAAAAGCTGTTGGAGCAGAAATTGCGGTTACATCTTATCTGTTTCACTGTGAAAGGGTGGGACCTAATTGCTAATCTAGTATCTCGTGTCAATTCATACATAGGGGGCAACAGTGATCTAAGTTCATCGGAGTAGAAGCCGTGAAAGTATTTATAGTAGAGGCACAGGGAAGCTACGTCACGCCGGTAGGCGAGTGACTGCAGCCGGTCTGTAAGTTGGTATCGATCACATTACAGATTCTTCGTTGTATTTTGTCAAGGCCCCGAGGAGAGTAGCAGGAGCACCTGACCAGATGTGGCAGCAGTATTCAATACACGGGCGGATGGTAGATTTATAAATGTGCAGGATAGATTCAGACGGGAAAAACTTCCGGGCCCTGCGCAGAGAGCCGACTTTCATAGCAGCGGATTTAGCAATAGATTCGATATAGTCATTCCACTTGAGGTCCGCTGGGAGTGTGAGACCAAGGATACGTAGTGTTTTACTCTCTGGGAGGCAAGCCTGTTCCATGCCAATGGAGGCAAGTGCGATTGTCTATGATGGTTGATTGAAATTTACGAGCCATTTCCTACCCAGTCCACTATAGATTAGAGGTCCTTCTCAAGCTCGGCAGCGAGGTTCGCTTTGTCGCCCACACCAGAATTTTGATCGAGGCGAGAGTAAGAAGCTGTGTTGTCATCGGCGTACATGTCTACTTGGGATCTTATGGCATCAGGGAGATCATTAATGTAGATCAGAAGGAGCGTAGGACCTAAAGATAGGGCCTTGAGGGAACTGCGTTCCCGTAAGATAGTTTTGGGAGGCATGTCCGTTTAATACTACCTTCAATGTGCGGTTAGAGAGGAATGACTGGATTAGGTCAAACAAATGCCCACTAATGCCTTAGCTCCATAGTTTGCGTAGGAGGCCAGCATGCTCGACTCTGTCCAAAGATGCTTTGGAGATATCCAAGGCAACGGTTCGAGCTTCGCCATTCTTGTCGAGAGCTTGGTATATATACTCGGTGATGGTCGTTAGCATATCAGCAGTAGACGATGAAGCGGGAAACCATACTGTTTGTCCGAGAGGAGCCTGTGGGCTGTGAGATGCTGAACCACCTCGGCGTTAATAATGGCTTCGAACACTTTGCCAAAGATTTACTCAATTTTCTGTCATAAAAATGCGACATTCATTTTGTTTCACAATTAAAAAAAAATATAGTAAAGATTTCTTCGACTGAACAGAAATTTTCCAGGAAAAAATGGCAATTTTTAAGAAAAAATTATTATTTCAAACTTATTAAAACTTTGTAGAAAAAAAAATGGTTGTTTTAAACTAATTCGTCAATTTTATTTCGACCAAACATGTGTATAAAAAGTGGATAGATCAGATTTAAAGGGACGCGTAACTCTTTCACAGGTACCTCCACTAAATCACGAAAAAACAGCATAGTATGAATGAAAAAGGCCCCGAACTTAATAAAAACAAACTTTTTCCATCAAAATGTTTATATTATTATTAAGAGGAAAGATCAAAAGTAATTTTTAATTATTTTGTTAAAATTTTTATTCCCTTCTAACATGTTCAAAATTTTGGCGAAAAATCTTGTTTTGATTTAAGTTAGCATCAAAACGTTACGATTATTTACAATGGAAAATGTAATGATTACTTAATGCGGATATGTGTTGTGGGCTGCCATTGGATATCAACTCGGAACGAGAAATCGGGGAGCCGAGTTCGAATTCCGGCCGATTTCATTATATTCATAAGTAATTTGATTTTAAAAGATATTTTCTTGTTTGAATGATCAAGATGTAACTTAATTGAATAGTTGAGTGAATGTTCTGAATGATGAACAATTCGTGGAAGGATATTCTGTGTGAGGGAAAGTTTGTTTGAAGAATATTCTGTATGATCGAGAAGTTGTTGATTTCAGCTTGGCAGTTTGAGTGGGTGTGTGAGTGAATTCTTGTTTTCTTATTGCCGTGGTTATTAAACATAAAGTTCAACTGTCAATAAATGATAAGATAATGACGCGTTCAATTTCCAGTAGCCAGCCAACTTAACCTGAGACTTATCTAAGTTTACACGAATCAGGACGAGCCTATGAGCCGTGCAAACTATCGAATGGAATCTTGGACAACTTAAGAGCCCTACGTCGACTCTCCTACCAAGGACTTGGTCGATGTAGCTAGCATCGGGAAACACTTCAATCGTCATCCCTGAAGTTGTGAATGTGATTACAACAAGAACGATCTCCCTGTTAACCTCAGACTCAAAAACCCGAAAGTTTATTGGGGTCAGCAGAGAAAGTATGGAGGAAGCGCTCAAAAGCCTTAAAATCACCCCAAAGATGTTAGCACGTCGGTCCAGGGCTATGTGGGGCATTCTTCTGAGTACCGAGGAAAGCCAAGAAACCGCAGCAACAACAACAGCAACCAGAACTGTTGTCATTGAGGAAAGGAGTCAGTCTGCTTCCCCAGTGAGACATATACCTTCTCCTTCACCCACAACTCCCACCCTCCTCCCAATCAGAAACTTCCTCTCCTAAAGCTGATCATCCCTCCCCGAATTCAGATAAATCCTCCACGAAACGGGAAAAACACAGAAAAAACATGATATCTGCAAAATAGACAGACAGGCCTAAGAGAGTGACCTCTCTTCTCGAGGCCCTCTAAGGCCATTATTTAAATTCACCTCAGTCGACGAAGAATCTGTCGAGGACCCTGAAAATTTCCCAGGAGCCCTCGGGGTACTTACATTAATTAGGAATACCGGGGTAAAATAAAGGCCTGGGAATTTGTGCGGGGAGCCGTTGAGGTCTTTCCCACTATTAAAATGGCCCAGACAGGCACAAAATAGTTGCAAGGCTTTCACATTTTTGCGCTGGGAGGTCTGACATTCTCCATCCTTCTCTATATAGGGCAGTTAAAATAACTTTCCCTACGGACGTCGGTGGGATTGTCCAGGACGGACGAATTACGTCCGATATCGGAACTGGAAACCTGGGACAGACCGTCGAGGTGCCTACTGCCATTGGTTTCTGCTCGGTATGTGACCAGGAGTAATGTTTTTGCTTTCTATTTACAGGTTTAAAAGATGTCAATTAAGTTAGCCAGCTTGAATGCGAAGGGCCTTAGGGATCGGAGTAAGGCTCCCCGCCTGCTTCGGGACATTTTGTCCTTTGAGGTGGATGTCGCCGTGATCCAAGAGACTCACTTTGTTTACAAGACCGATGCCTGTGTGCTGTGTAACGACTTTGTCATCTATTCGGCATATGGAAACCGGTTGGCTAGAGGAGTTTCTTTGTTGGTTGGCGTATTCTGGACGCGAAGGTGGATCTTATCCATGTCGGTGGCGAGGGCCGGCTGATCGTGGCCGATATTGCAGTGAAAAGAAATGCGTTTCGACTGGTTGCGGTTTATGCGCCCAACGACCGGGAGGAGCGCGTCTCATTTCGGCTGTTAAAGCACTTCCTGGTAGATTCCAGCACTGACTCTTCTTGATTCATTGGAATGCCATGCTGGACCCTAAGTGGGATAGAGGACGGGAAGCTAACGGGGAGAGCACCTTCGATCTTAGCTTGGTTGAGTCATCGAGAAGTTCGGGCTCGTCGATAGATACCGGCTCATCACAAGGGTGTGAGAATGTCGGCGTGGGCTAATAGTTGGCCTTCTACTCGGGTAGCTAGTTACCTGGATAGAATATTATTTCGTGAAGGCAAACATAGATCTTTGGAATTGTCCCACGTTCCACTGGTTAGGCTACTCGACCACAAGCTTGTTTGTGCCCAGGTGAATTTAGAAAATATGCCTAGAATGCAGCTGATGATTGCTGCCATTCATCGTGTTCTTACTGGACAGGCAGGACTTGGTACCAGCTAGTATTGCAACGGACGTTAACTATTTGAGTCGACGGAATAGTGGTAATAGAATCTTAAGAGTAGTATTAGGTCTTTCACCACCAAGGTTAATGACAGCTCAAACTAAATAAAGCTGACAAGGTGAAAACACTTAGAGCTAATTATTCCCGGGCAGTGGCTGGTGGGGGATCCCTAGAGATAGCCGTAGCTAAGGAGGCCGTGTAGCGGTCGAATGGCAAATCGTTACATGGACCAGGTAATTAGACATAAGTTAAGCAAGATGTCTTCCAGAAGCTGTGAACGCCGGCCACAGAACTGCAAGGGAAGGAGATTCGCCCGGGCGACGACCGGTACAATCGAGAGGTTCGCAACCCGGAGGGACATACTCTTCGGTCGATTGACGACATGTGCGGGCGTTTCGGCGGCATTCCGATCCTGTTTACCAAGGGCCTGGCCTCCGTGATGGGAGTTTCGCAGCTATTTGGCTGACTTTCCCCGGCTTTTGCCGGCTGCTACTGGCTGCCGGGGATGATTACAGGGCGGCTCTTGCGGTTTGAAGAAGTCGCTGAGGCGAAATTGCCGGGTCTCGATGGTTGCACTCTGAATTGTACCTTAATGCTGTTGCATCTTTGTCCCGATTTTGACTGTCGTGTTCGCCTGGTTCCGGTAGAGGTCATCCCCAATCAGTTCTGGGGTGTGATCACACCTGGAGATGTGGGGAAGGTGATAGGTTTTGTATATACTCCTGCTAAACACAGTTAAACATTTTGGTCAAGATCTTCCAAAGTCGTTTTGCAATTAGTTGCCGAGTCTCTGTTTGGGACCTGAGCAGACTTATGCTGTGAAGGACCGAACAATTCAGAGCAAACACCGTCTGATGCGCGATCATAGAGGGGATAAAGGGCAAGCCGCGCTGATCAATTTGGATCAGTCCAAGTCATTTGATAGGGTTGACCATCGTTACCTGGCTTCCTGCAGGCGCTGGTTTGAAGGCAACTTCCGCGCTGGATTAACCTCTGTTTCAATCCCCCACGGCTGTGATACAGATGAACGTTGTCGGGCGTGCTGGCGCTGTCTAGGTCGGTCTGACAGAGTTGCCCACTGTCGCCCCCTACTTTATGCTTTGGCGTTGGACCCCTCTTTCCTTCGCTGAGGAACAGGGCGTGCAGTCCGGCCCTACATGGAATCGCTGTCTGGTGTGCTCGGAGCGGTTTTAATGACGCATACGATGCCGTTACTACTTTCGTGTCCTTCCGGAGTGACATCGAGGTGGTACAGAAGGCGCTTGAACGGTACAAACAGGTGAGAGAGGCCAAGGTCGGCACGGCTCAAGTCGCCCCGGCGGCTGTATTCCTGGAAAGGTGTTACCCTCTCGGGGCCCTTCGACTGGACAGACAGCCATGTCCGCATTCTTGGAGTGTGGTTTGGGCCCGACCTACAGTTGGAGAAAAATTGGTACTGAAGTACTGGCAAGGTCGGCACGTCGGTCAGGGTGGCGTCAATTGTTCTTAAGGTTTGGAAGCTGAGGCGTGTGCTGTAGTTTTTTGTCCTCATTTACCGGTTGTCAGTACTACCACTTTGTAGATGGCGTAAGGAGGCGATCGAGCGTTTACCATTTTCCCTTCTGGAAGAAACCTTGACTACTTCACGACAAACGTGTTGTTACCAACGTCCGTGTCATGGGGTCTTGGAATGCCGTACCTGGTGGGCCGAAGGTTGCGTCAATGTTGGTTTTCTCGGGCGAGCGATTTTGGAAGACTCTTTGCTGGGGGGGATAGTGAGGGGGCATGTTGCCTAGCCTTTCTATCACTCCCCCATCTCGAAGACGTGCCGTAAGACTCGAGTGCGATCGAGTTTTCTCCTCGAATATCTGGCGGCCTTTCGGTCCGCTGCAAATCGGTGATCTTTCACAGACTAGGAGAGTCTTCTATCGTGGACTGAGTGGAGGGCGTCGCGAAGGATTCTGTTGTGATGTGCTCCGCTTTTCGAGATAAGTTTCGCTCTCGTTCTGGTCTTGGGCGCCAGATGCGGTTATCTTCTCAGCGAACTCCTGGGAATATTCGTTCACCTGGCGATTGGCTGGAATCGGTTGCCTCTCAGCCATTGGAGGCGTGCTCTGAGACCTGGCGGATTTGCCAGATTGTGAATGCTGCAACCTTGTCTTGAAGAAACGGCTTCGCACGCCTCCTGCATTGTTTGCGGGTTCGCCATCTAGGGGACCGTGTCGGCCAGTTGACTGCTCGTATCGTGCCGCGAGAGCTTGTACTCATTGATCGTGCGGCTGCCTGCACATTGTGTCGCCCCGTTTTCTGTGATAAAGCGTATGGTATTTCTGTCGCTGCTAGCCACAGCTCAGATCGTGATTTAGACGACGCAAACGGAGGAAGTCTTGCGAGGTCAGCGTCTTTCACATCAAGATCTGATCTGATATTTTGAGCTGATGCTCAAAATAAGGATTAGAACTGATTGGAAACGTTTGACTTCGTTAAACTTCAGCAAAAGGTGGGTAAATGTGGCGAGCCTGGTTCGCGTGAACGGGGCTAGTCTTGATTTTCTCTTTTAGATGTACTGATTACATCAGGGCGGATTCCTTTGGAACCCTCTCCTGATTAAGGTGACTTTCTTTTGTGTACCCAGTTAATGTGAATGAATGTGTTCCTAGCCTTTGTACCCGGCTTTCTCTCTTTTGTTATGATCCAAGTCGAGAATCCCAACCACACAGTTTGTTTTGGCCTCCTTTTATCTTGGCGGGTTCAGCCTTTTATTGTCCCATTCCATTAATTATTTTATTCCCCCAACTCCTTACCGCGTGTGCTTCTTGATTTCACCGTTTGGCGGAATACAGCGACCACTCATTTCTGGGATGGACGGGCCTTACTAACATTGTTTATTATTCTAGCAAAAAAATTGTTGTATTTTTAATTTTGTTTTTGGGTTCATCCCTTTTCCGTCATTTCATCTTTCATGTTTTAAATTATGTATTATATTGTATATAAATTCATTTTATTGTCATAGGTTTTTCCTCCTTTTTTTGGTGTCCCTTGTAAGTTTGTAGTATTGTGGTGTATGAAGGATTGGGAGGTGGTGGTTCTTGTGGTGAATGTGCAAATTGTAATGAGTGAATGGGTCGTGATAATAGTGTTTAGCTAGGTATAGGATAGTTTCAGTGAGTATCAATCTCTATCTCTTCCCTTTTTTGGCCTTGTACCACAATTTTTGTATTCTATACGAAAATAAATATTGGAAAGGTCTTAGGCGAAGGCAGCATTCACTATTCGATAGTCGATTCCTCTCCAACCCGTTGCTTGCCTATATGTTTATTATTGTTAATTGTATCTTGGTACAATAAATGTATTTCTTATTCCTGGTGTGGAGTTCCATTCTTCAACTGATCATTTTATACTGTATTCCTTTTCGGGATATATCAGTCTGAAAGGTTCAATAAGATCAAATTGGCAACTGATATAAAAAAAGATAACTACAATCTGTAAAAAAAAAAATTTCTCATTACCTTTTAAGGTACGAGACAATTTTTTCAAAAAATTACAAATCATGGACCGATGAAGAAAAAAAGAAAATTATGCTTTTATTACAAAAAATCGGTGCTCAGCAAAAGTACACGAACTTCATTTTGCCAAAGAAACCAGAAGAGATTTCGTTTGACGAAACGGTTGAAATATTATCGAAAATGTTTGGCGAACGGGACAGTTTGTTTCATACCCGGTATAAATGCTTAAATATCGTGAAAGAAAAGGACAGAAGATTTTGTTGCGTACGCTGGGAAAGTTAACTCCCAGTGTGAACGTTTCAAAATTAAAGAAATTAAGGAAGATATGTTTAAACGTCTAATTTTTGTGCAAGGTTTAACGGCGTCTAAGGACAAGGAAGTTCGTTCAAGGTAGAAAGGTTTGTCGATATGTTTAGAAATATGAGAAAAGCTTATGTGATCGACACCGAAGACAAGAATATTCAAACATTTCTGATGGTTTATAGAATTACACCGAATCAGAACATTTATGGAAATTTGTCGCCTGTTGGGGTCATGTACGCGAGAAACATTCGATCAATATCTGATAGGCTGTTAGCAAAGAAAAAGAAGAGTTTTATAAAAACCAAACTCTGATATTAAATCTTTCAAGAGAGTGACAAGGTCTTTGCTAAAAATCTATCAAACTGGGAAAGTACTTTTGGGAAGACGGTTTATTAAATAGAAAAATCGGGAGAGTCATCTCCATAATTAAAGGAGAAAAGTTTGTCTGTAAAAGACACGCAAACCAGCTGAGACCCTGATACATCAAAACCATTACAAATGACCAAGAGATACCAATGGACGTAATATATGACACATTCCAGATTAAACCACTCGCTAACAATGGAGTACCGATGGAAGTAAAGCGTACACAAAGAACTACTGATTCTCCTAAAAGTAAAGACACAGGGACGGACGGGAAAGTAACAGAAAAAGGAGAAGGACTAAACGGCTATGTCCAAATCCTAAGAAAAAAATATTAAGAGCAAATTCTAGGAAGAATTTAGCCCGGGAAAAAGTGTTATGGTGGAATATCCTGCCATCGCCGAGAATAAAATGCTCTACTTTAAAGACGATAACGAGCAGGCAGTACAAAAATGGAAAAGCTCTTATGCATTCGCCTGACTGCTCTATGACACTATCCGCTCTCTGCTTCCGAGCAGAGAGCACAAACCCAGTCGTGGTTCCGCCGAAGGGTAGAACCACGACTGAGAAAAATAAACAGAATTTTTTTTGGCCCGGCTATATGGCCGGAAATACCCACTAAAAAATGACCATGTGTCACATCTGGCCTTGCGTGGGAAGGCTAGCAAATACAGAAAAGTCTTAGGCGAAGGCATTCACTATTCGATAGTCGATTCCTCTCCAACCCGTGGCTTGCCTATATGTTTATTATTGTTAGTTGTACCTTAGTACAATAAATCTGTATTTATTATTCCTGGTGTGGTGTTCCATTCTTCAACTGATCATTTTATGCTGTATTCCTTTTCGGGATATATCAGTCTGAAAGGTTCAATAAGATCAAATTGGCAACTGATATAAAAAAAGGAACTACAATCTGTAACTTTGGATGTTTATAAAATAGTTGAAGTGATTTGAAATACTGGTCTTCACTAGTTGAAAGGTTATGGTATTCCTGAATGAATATTTGAACTGACTCAATATTCCTTATAAAATTTGGTATCTATTTACTCCAGTCATAATAGTAAATCTGATCGATTTGATAAAATCAAATTGGCAGCCGATTTCCAAAATGACTTTCCTGATATCATCAATTCTCAGCTCAATATCTATGTAATCAAGATCTGATCAACTTGATGAGATCAATTTTGCAGTCGATTTCAAAAATGACATTTTTGATATCATCAGTTCTCAACTTAGTATCTATTTACTCGTGACTTCATAGTAAATCTGATTGATTTGATATGATAAAATTGGCAACTGATTTCAAAGATGACCTTTGTGACATCATCAATTTTCAATACATTATCTATTTTCTCCTGTCTTCAATGTAAATCTGATCGATGTGATAAGTTCAAAGTATCAGCTAATTTTAAAATGACTTTCTTGATATCATCAATTCTCAATTCACTACCCATTTACTCCTGCCTTAATTGTAAACCTGACTGATTTGATGAAGTAAAATTGGGAGCTGATTACAAAAATAAACTTGATGTCATATGAATTCAACTCGGTATCTATTGCTCCTATCTTATAAGTACATCTGAGTGATGTGATACGATCAAATTAACAGCTGATTTTTAAAAAATGACCTTGATATCATCAGTTAACAACTTCGTATTTATCTACTTTTTCTTAATAGTAAATTTGATCGATTTGATCTTCAAATTGGCAGCTGATATCAAATATATCCTTGATGTATACTGAACTCAGTATCTATTTACTCAGTCTTAATAGTAAATAGTAAATCTAATTGATTTACTAAGTTCAAATTGGCAGCTGTGATGAAAAATAACCTTCTTGATATCATCAATTTTCAACTCATCATCTATTTACTCCTGCTTTATTTGTAAAACTGATCGATTTGATAAGTTCAATTTCTAAAATGACTATGTTGATGTTATCAATGCTCAACTCCCTATCAATTTACACCTGAATTTATAGTAAATCTGATCAATCTGATACATAATTGTCAGTTGATTCCAAAAATGACTTCCTTGATATCTCAGCTTGGTATCTATTTACACAGGTCATAATTGTAAATCAGATCAACATCATAACCAATTGGCAGTGGATTTTAAAAAAATGACCTTCTTGCTATCATCAATTCTCAACTTAATATTTATTTATTCTCATCTTAATAGTAAATCTGATCAATTAAATAAGATCAAATTGACAGCTGAATTCAAATATGAACTTTTTGATAACATCAATTCTCAGTACAATTCCTATTTACTCCTGTCTTAGTAAATCTGATCGATTTGATAAGGTCAAATTGGCAGTTGATTTAAAAAAAACATAACCTCCTGGATGTCATCCGTTCTGAAAAATGGTATCTATTTACTCCTGTTTTAAAGAGTAAATTTGATTGATTTGATAACATCAAAATGGAAGCTGTTTTCAAAATGACCTACACGATAACATCAATTCTTAACTCAGTGCCTATTTACTTCTGTCTTAATAAATAATCGTAGATTTGATAAAGTCAAACTGACAGCAGATTTCAAAAACAACTTTCTTGATATCATCAATTCTTAGCTCAGTATCAATTTACTCCTTTGTTAAAGGTAAATCTGATTGACTTGCGCTAAAGTCAAATTGGCCACGGATTTAAAAAATTTCTTTCTTGATATCATCAATTCTCAAATCAGTATGTATTTACTCCTATTTATCATAAGTCTGAATGATTTGATAAAGTCGAATTGGAAGCTTAATTAAAAAAATGACTCCTTGATATAAAAAATTCTAAACTTGGTATCAATTTATTCCTGTCTTAATTGGAAATCTGGTCAATTTCATGTGGTCATATTGACAAAGATACCATTCTTCTTATCATCAATTCACAACTGGCTGTATTTTTACGCCTGTTTAAAGGTAAATCTGATTTCGTTGGTACGAGCATATTCGCATCTGATTTAAAAAATGACCTTGAGAGCATCATTCCTCAAATATTTATTATCTACTTTTATTTCTTTATAGTAAATCACAGTCAATTTGATAGATCAAATTGACAACTGATTTCAAAAATGACCTTCTGAATGTAATAATTTTTCAGCTCAGTATAAATTTACTCCACCTCGCTAATAAATCTGATTGATTTGCTAAGCTCTAAAATTTAAAATCTAAGCTGATTTCTAAAATGACTATCCTCATTTAGGATTTTGTCATCAATGCTCAACTCCCCTATGAATAAATTGTAAATCCGATTCATTTGGCGTGATCAAATTGGCACCTGATTTCAAAAAATGACCTTCTTGATGTTGTCAATTCTCAACTTGATTTCTATTGACTCCTATTTTAATAGTAAATCTGATACATACTTTGCAGTTGATTTCAAAAATGACACATACAGTGTCCTCAATTCTCAACTTGGTATCTATTTACTCCTGTTTTAATTGGAAAGTTCATATCGGTAACTGTAATAAAAATGACCCTCTTGATATGAGCAATTTGCAACTCTGCTTTATTTGTAAAAACTGATCAATTTGATGAGTTAAATTTGGCAGCTAATTTTAAAAATGAACTTTTTTTCTAGGTATCTCCACCAAATCGCTAAAAAATGGCACAATATAAATAAAAATACCCCACACTAATAAAAAATGAACGTTTTCCATCGAAATGTTTCTGTTATTATCAAGAGGTAAGATCAAAGTATTTTTTTAGTGTTGAAAAAAGAATTTTTAATCTCTTCTAACACGTTAAGAAATTTTGTTAAAAATCTGGTTTGATTTGAGTTAGTGGGTAATCAAATAGTTACGAGAGTTTGGAATGGAAAAGTTAACATTGCATAACTTACTGTTTTTTTTTTCAACTTGAACAGATCAGGTTTGTAGCTGATTTCAAAAGATATCGCCTTGATATCATCCGTTCTGCTCTAAGTATCTGTTTACTCATGACATCATAGTAAACCTGATTGATTTGATAAGATAAAATTGGCGGCTGATTTCAAAGATGATCTTCTTGATATCAATTCTGAATACATCATCTATTTACTCCTGTAAATCTGATCGATTTGAAAATGTCAAGATGGCAACTGGTTTAAAAATGACATTCTTGATATCGTGGTTTCTCAACTCGGTGTCTATTTACTCCTGTGTTTATAGTCAATCTGATTTGATAAGGTGAGATTAGAAGCTGATTTGAAATAAACTTAATGTCTGTCAGAGAGAGAGGGAGAGAGACAGAGAGACAGAGAGACAGACAAAAATATTAAAAAGCTAGTTAAGGCATTTTTTTAAATATTCAAGGAATGGAAGTAAAAGGAAAAATTTATTAATAAAAATCCATTTCTTTTTACTTTTTGAATCTGAAGCAAATTCGGCTTGCAGTTTGCGTCTCTTTCTCTTTTTAGGTACTTCGTTGTCTATCCACTATTTTCTTTTGAGGGGCTTTTTTGTCATCACTCACTGCAGGGACCAGTTTACGGAGAACGTGTTGCTGTTGGTCGTGTGTATATTCAAGCCAGAAGATCGAACACGCCTCAGCATTGTCCTCTTCCCAATCATCAGAGGACTGGCCAGGACTTCCGACGATATCAGGAGTTTATTCAAGATAGTCAAATCGCTTCATCAATTTTCTCATCTTGTATATTTTCTTGATATTGATCTCTGGCTTTGAAGGTCCTTGGCAGACATCCCCACGCCTCTCTTTCCAAACAGACAGAACTCCTAAAATTAAGCATATTTCAAGAAATTTGAAAAACAGCTTGAGACTTGTTAACAAAATTTGAACAGAAAGATATTTTTCTTTTTTCTCACCGACAGAAGGTTTCATGACAAAATGACAGACGATTGCAACTTTGCTGAACATGTCCTCAGCGTAGATGATATGATGTATATTGGAATGATGCTTTGTCAAGTATATTTCATGCTTTTGGTAGAAAATCATTTCTGGATAGCATACTTTTTGTCATTATATATATATATATACGTGTTTCGAGCCTAATTGACTCTTTAGGCGAACAAATTCGTGGTTTTATGTTTGGTTTTCTTCGAATATCTGATCATTCTGTTTTGAAGTTAAAAGGAAGTATGTGAAAAATAAATAAATAAGAACGGTAAAAAATTTTATAAAAAAATAACAAAATAAATCAGAATAGTCTAAGACGTGCCAGATCACATGGTAGCTTCCCCTATGTGGATAGGGGTCGCAGGTTCGAATCCTGCCGAATGACATACATTTTCGTAAAAAAAGTTTATCGTAAATAATTAGGCCAGTAGATATCAATATATAATACTGTTTTAAATTTAAAAACAGAATATCGCTTAAATACGAGTATCGATATAAAATAATGTTCAAACAAATCATTCCATATATATATATATATATATATGAAGAGAGAGAGAGAGAGAGAGAGAGATAGATAGATAGATAGATATTGGGCAGGCATTTTTCAATGATTCAAGGCCAATAAGTGTTGTTTAACAATTTTTTTCCTGCATTTCTGCTTTAAGATATATTGAAAAGAAGGTTAATGGTCCAAAATAATAGAATTCTTAGGAACCTTGTTGATTTTTATCAAAATTTGTGTGTATATATATATATATATACTACAATATTTTAAGTTGGTAGACATATCTGAGTTGCTACGACTATCTTTTTACTTTTTTTCTTTAACTCTGAAATTCATAACCAGCCAAGACTGAAATTACTTAAGAAAGTTTGTACCTGTCAGTAATCAAACCTGTATCATGTTCTGTCTGTTCGTTAGAAAAACTGGAAGTTCGATTGACAAACAACTTTTCTTTAGTAAATTTTCTCTATCTTGGTAAGGTTGTTATTAATTTAAGGAAAAAATAAAGAAGTAGCGTTAGCAATTCAAGTATGTGCCAAGTAAAAAATTATGTTTAGAGTACTAAAAAAAAATTATATGTGCATGTGTATGAAATGAAAAAATTACAGGTATCCTATAAATTCCTTTTAAATAGGATTCTGTCATTTAGAAAATATGTGAATTATTCTTATCGTAGTTTTAAAGTTTAATGGGTCAAAAAAATTTTCACGTGGAAGTTTCAGATAAGCAATTATTCAAGGTTTCTGAAAACAAAGGCGGGGGGTGGGCAGATGATTAGAGTTATGATGATACACATCCAGGTTTTCCTTTTAAATTTAAGGATTTAGGAATAAAACACTGAATATAGTAGTAGTTAAAAACAAAAATCTGTGGAATATTTTCTAATTGTTGTAAGACGAGCAGAATATCAGTTTTTTTTTTAATTCATTGTAATAAATTATTTTTTAATAAAATTAGGAATATTTAATATCATTAATAAAAATTTTTCGATGACCGTTATCATAAATTAATGAGAAATTACGAATTAAGACATTTCTCATTGTGATTTGATAATTTTTCTTCGATTTCCGGAAATGTGCTAAGTAGTGAACGTTCCGTTGCACGTCATTGTTTCGAGCTGGTCTCGAACACATTCAAACCAAATTATTTCCAACCAACTTCGAAAGGAGTAAATAAAAACGTTTTACTTCATTAATTGGAAAATGTAACCTTTTTTCATTTATTCAAACTATTTTCTTCAGTAGATACCCTTTTTTTAAACTATTAAAAGATTTCTTGAAAGGGTGGTTACATAATTGTCAAGGGTTTTGTTTACATTTCGAGGGAGCGCTTAAAACTTTCACTTTTTTTTTCTTTGGTCATGTTTAATATCAGGGAAATAAAAATCCCGTAAATGCAATGTCAAAAAAAAAAAAAAAATAAATAAAATTTTACTATTTAACCCTTAGGTGCATAGTACATGGAAGGTTCTCAGTATACGTGGAGGGGTCAACCCACCCCAATATTCAATAAATGTGGTCGAGGTTAGAAATTTTCCTCACAATTCAACGTCTCTTCGGCAATGAAGAAAGAGTCAATGGAAATTGAAATAAAAAGTTAGATTTATTTTTGCATTCACCTGTGAAAATCTATTAAATTTGACACAAATAACAGAAGATAAATTCAAATACAACAAAACGAGATTTATATTTAAAATAATTTTTTTTTATTAAGACCTGCTTCTAAGGTAAGAAAATTGTTCAGACAAATAGAAAAATAGAATTAAAAAAATGTCATGTGATTCCGAGTGAAAGACAATATTTCAAAGGTCTCCGTAACTGTCCCCGTATTCACGATAGGGAACTTTCCAATTTCCAAACGAATAGTTGGAAAAAAATCGATCTCCTTGGTTCAATAGGAATTTGTTCCTGATACTCGCGGCTTTTCCATGAGGTTTTCAGAAGGGATATTCTTTCAGACATTTCTGAAGAAAAAAAACACCGGAAAAACAGCAGAACCGCTACTGAGACAATCTTAGCAAAAAAAAAAAAAAAAAAAAAAATTTCTGTTGGTCGTGTGCTTTTAGTTAGGCCAGAAGATAAATGGACTTCACACTTCGACATTGATTTGTTCTTCATCAGAAGACTGGCCAAGTTCTGGGTGATCCGAGCGAAAACGATTCTAGCTGTTCAATAGCTTTAATCAACATTCTCATCACGAAGGTGTACTCAGAGATGGCCTTTTCCTGCTCATTTGGGAAGGTCCTTAGAGGCGACATCACTTTTCTCTTCCCATATAACAAGGACACCTAAAAAAAAAAAAAAAAAAAAAAAAAAAACACTGCTCATTTTCGATACACTCAATTTAAATTTAATTTTTTTAAAAATAAAAATGTTTTTTTGAAGCTTTAATTGAAAGCCAAGAGATTAAATTTACTAATTACTGTAAGCAAAATACCCTGGTTTAGTTCAAACCGAAATTATATTGCTCAGATCCTAATTTACTGCTGAAAAATTTTTTTTTTAAATTTACCGCCATTATTGAGTAATCAACACATCGTATAAACAGTAGCTAAATTTCTGTTTTAAAAATCTTGCACAAAATAAATATACCTTCTTGACACGTTATTTAAGTTGATTTTTATAATTGAAACTTAGTTTTTTTCTGATTTCAAACAAGAATTAAGTACTTAATGTCCGGAAATTTACGAAATAAATCACTCTTTAATAATAGTAGCCCTCTTGTCAGCGCTTATCTAGGCGATAAATTACGTGTTGACAAGTAGCAGGTGTGAATGACGTTTGGATGGCGACCGAAAGTGACAAAAAATTCGTGTCGCTTAAAACGTAATATTTGGAAATTTAAATTTTTTATTTGTTGTTTTTTAACTAAATAGTAAAATTAAAAATTTAACATAATATTTTCAACAAGTATAATATTTTATAGAATTTTAGTTTAGATTTATAGCCAGACTATGCTTTCCGAATAAATAAAAATAAAATATGCTTTCGAATAAATAAAATATGCTTTCCGAATAAATAAAATATGCTTTCCGAATAAATAAAATATGCTTTTTCCGAATAAATAAAATATGCTTTCCGAATAAATAAAATATGCTTTCCGAATAAATAAAATATGCTTTCCGAATAAATAAAATATGCTTTCCGAATAAATAAAATATGCTTTCCGAATAAATAAAATATGCTTTCCGAATAAATAAAATATAACTTTTCCGAATAAATAAAAATAAATATGCTTTCCGAATAAATAAAATATGCTTTCCGAATAAATAAAAATAAAATATGCTTTCCGAATAAATAAAATATGCTTTCTGAATAAATAAAATAGGCTTTCCGAATAGTAAAAATAAAAATAGGCTTTCCGAATAAATAAATAAAATAGGCTTTCCGAATAAAAATAAAAATAAAATAGGCTTTCCGAATAAATAAAAATAAAATAGGCTTTCCGAATAAATAAAAATAAAATAGGCTTTCCGAATAAATAAAAATAAAATAGGCTTTCCGAATAAATAAAAATAAAATAGGCTTTCCGAATAAATAAAAATAAAATAGGCTTTCCGAATAAATAAAAATAAAATAGGCTTTCCGAATAAATAAAAATAAAATAGGCTTTCCGAATAAATAAAAATAAAATAGGCTTTCCGAATAAATAAAAATAAAATAGGCTTTCCGAATAAAAATAAAAATAAAATAGGCTTTCCGAATAAATAAAAATAAAATAGGCTTTCCGAATAAATAAAAATAAAATAGGCTTTCCGAATAAATAAAAATAAAATAGGCTTTCGAATAAATAAAAATAAAATAGGCTTTCCGAATAAATAAAAAATAAAATAGGCTTTCCGAATAAATAAAAATAAAATAGGCTTTCCGAATAAATAAAAATAAAAATAGGCTTTCGAATAAATAAAAATAAAAATAAGAGCTTTCGAATAAATAAAAATAAAATAGGCTTTCCGAATAAATAAAAATAAAATAGGCTTTCCGAATAAATAAAAAATAAAATAGGCTTTCCGAATAAATAAAAATAAAATGAGCTTTCCGAATAAATAAAAATAAAATAGGCTTTTCCGAATAAATAAAAATAAAATAGGCTTTCTGAATAAATAAGAATTTAAATTTCTTTTAAAAGAAATAATTAAATTAAAATAACCGAACTATGTTATGTTATTTATTAAATATTTATGTTTAGATATTATTTATGTTATCTTACATTATTAATATGCTTTCTGAAAAAAAATTAAATTTCTTTTAGAATAATTTTAATTTAATAAAAAAAAAAGAATAAAATTAGAATCAAAGTTTGGTTTGTTTAGTTTTTTCGATGTGGGGAATTCATCAAACACTTGTTAACTTCTAAAAACAATACGACCTCTACGGAAACTTATGACTATGGAACACCGTACTTAATAAAAATTTTCCAAATTTTTTTTTTTTAATTATCTTAAAGTAAAATGGGTGAATGATTTTTGGTAAACTTTTCAATTTTTCGATAGGCAATATAGCAATCAATTCTTAGTAAAAAAAGAAATTCAACAACGTTTTTATAACAGGTTTTTAAAACATTTTTAACACTTTTTATGAATTAGTATAATAAAAATATAAAAAAATAAAAACAATTATTTCAAAATTTATTAGTAAACAAATTTTTTTTTTCTTCTCAGACTATAATGTCCTTAATAATTATTATTTATTCCAACAATTTAAGTTTATCAAATTAAATTATATCAGAGTTTTATTGCATTTTTTCTTGCTTTTCGAACAGATTTTCGGCCAGGTTGTCCACTTTAGAATAAAAAACATAGATGATTTATATGCCCCAATGAGTCCTGCATTTAACTAATAAAAAAATTTATACAGCTAATTAAAATTTATTAACATTTCATGGATTTACGTAGAGGGGGGGGGGTAACAAATTAAAAAAAAATATTTTCACCAGAATTTAAAAAAAAATAATAATTTCAAAAATAATTTCATTCATTTGTGAATGAGTGCTGAAAGTTACATTCAAATCTGAATATTTGATTTTTGCGAGAATTTTCAAATTAATGTGTTTGTTACCGTGAAAAAAAGTGGGTTGTGTCATTATTACCACGTAACCTCTTGTAATAAAATATTTTTTGCAGTGTAACTCCAAATAAAACAACATTTTCTATCAAAATTTCGAAAATGTTAGCAGGGATTCAAAAATTTTTTAAAATAATTAAAAAGAGGTACTTTGATCTTTCCTCTTAATAAAAATATAAATATGAAAAGAAAGAAACCGTTGCAGTTTTCTGATTGGCAGAGAGGTTTCGCGCCAAAATAATAATAATATCGCCATACATGACAGATGATTTGCTACTCCGCTAAAACATGTCTACGGCCCCAAGTGTGCGTGTGTAGCGAAATATTTCAGGAACACCGGTCGAAAATTTAGTTGTAGTAAACGAATTACGATACCTCCATGTTAACGAATGAGATAAACAGCAAACCTTCAGAAACAAAATATAACAAAAAGCTAGCTAGGACATTTCCGTTTTAGATATCCAAGGGGTGTGGACTGTGTAGCTAAAAAAAAAAAAAAATTGGAAAAGAAAAAAATATGATAGAAATTTGAAAATATTTCTTACCATTTAGACCTGAAGCTAGTTCGGCTTCTAATTTTCGCTTCTTTTCTTCTAAAATTCCATGCCTTTCTTTTCTTTCAAATACGAAAGAAAAACAGACTTTTCCTCCTTGAGGTATTTTGTTGCCTCGTCGATGATTTTCTTCTGGAGGCCTTTTTATCATCCCTTTACAACGAGACCAATTCTCGAAAGGGCCTTTAAAGCATTGTCATCTCTTTCCTTCGTTCTCTTTCTTAGTGGTTGTGTTGTACCTTTTCGACCACGGCTCATACGTTTTTTCTTTCACGTTCGACTGTAAATGAATAAATAAAAAAAGTTATGGACCGGTTATCATATCTATGATGATGATGATATAACCCCCTGAAAAAACGGAACCTTAATATCTATTTATTGTAATTTTAATTTTAACAGAGTGTAAAATAAATTAACTAATTTCCTTAGGACTAAAAATAAAATAAGTAAATAAAATAACTCACCACATTTTTCGACTGGGTTCAGCAGCGGGAATGAGTTCGTTCTTTCGTGGCCGACCTCTTTTCTGAGTCCTTGTCGAGGGTAGCCGGAACGGAGCACTGTTCGGTTTGGATTTCCGGCATCGCCGAAACAAAATCAGATTCGGTTACTAAGCCTGAGCAGCTCGGTTGGAGGTCGAAATAATGGTCAAAGGTGCTAAGGCTCATGGCCAACGTGTCAGGAAAAAGTTCCCTGAGAGGATTTCTTTCTTCCTCATTTTATCTTCCACAAAAAATTGAGAACCATATGTTTGAAGTAAGTCAGGAAGATATTCGTTATCCATGTTGCTTCTTTCAAGGAATATTTATGAATCGTCTCATGTCGCCCGCAAGCTTTATTTATATGAAGTGGGCGGAGCCGGCAGAAAATAAGACAACAATCCGAATTGAACCTAAATAACGGGGAAATTTTTGTTTTGTTCCCTGAAGCCCTTTTTTCCCTCCAAATTTTTCAAAACATCACTATTTCTATGCAAATGTATCTGCTGAACTCAAATCATTTTGCTTCCATTTTGCGATTAATGCGCGGGAGAAATGAGTTCCGAACAATAAACCGCGGAGTGATCGCTACAAAGGGAGCAAACAAGACGGATTCAGTATCCGAGAGAGAGAGACAGAGAGAGAGAGAGAGAGAGACAGAGAGAGACAGACAGACAGACAGAGAGAGAGTATTTTTAAATATTCAAATGCGCCAAGAAAGTAAAAATTAAAAAAAAATACCTTAAACGTACCAAAAACGAACTTTTCCCGTCAAAATATTTCTGTTATTATCAAGAGAAAGATTAAAGTAATTTTTTTAATTATTTAAAAATATTTTTTTAATCTTTTTTAGCACGTTAGAAATTTTGATTTTTAGTTAATTGCTTTATTTATTTATTTTAATTTTTATTTCATTTGATATTAAAATTTTGGGTGCTTGTTAATCCCTTCACCTTTTCAATATTTTGTGTGTACTGTTTAATTGTTACTGTTCATAATTAATAGCACTTTTTATTTTATTCTGATTTTAAAATTTATTAAACGAAGAAAGAGTACAAAAAAGGCTGGAGGAAATTGATAACGATTCATTGCATCTACACTATTAATTGGCACTGACTAAATTATTTCTTTATTTTAACTTATTTAAAAGAAATTTCAACAAAAAAATAAAAATGTAACGATCAAACAATTAACATTATTTATGTTAAGAATAGAGAAAAGTATTGCCAGTGGTCAGGAAGAAAAACATTACTGACCTAATTGCACGGATATGTCACAAGTTTGAGACAATGGCTGAAAGTTAACTGTTTTATAGCCCCGCAATTCGGCTTTGTACCTAAAATTTATTAAACGAAAATCCACACACACAATATATATGTACACACACATATGTATACATACACACACACATTTATACATTATACACATTTTAAAATATATTATCTGATAAAATTAAATTTGTATAATCAATATTTAACAAAAAAAAAAAAAATTATGCACTTTTATTTTTAACTTGCTACTGATTTTATTCTTCTTCAATGTGCCGTGTCCTTAGAACATGTAGACAATCAAGGCCTTCGTCTTCCTTTTCCTAGTAGCTTTTTCTCCTGTAATCCCTTACAAACCCAGCTCTGCCATTTTATTTCCTCAAACCTATCAAGATTTACTTTAAATAAAACCTAATTCATTGAAACCCAAGTTTAATTCATTACTGTTATTTTTTAAATTTTTTTACCAGTTTGATATTAAATTTCTCTGGAATTGCTTGGTAATCCCTTTTTCAATATTTTGTGTGCACTGTTTAATTGTACCTGTTTATAATTGACAACACTTTTATTCCGATTTTAAAATTTATTAAACAAAACGAAACGAAACACTACAAAAACGGTGGGAGGAAATTGATAACGATTTATTAAATTTATAATGTTAAATGGCAGTGACAAAATTGTTTTAACTAGCAACTTCCATTACAAAAAATAATCAAACAGTGAAAATAAAATGTAACAATCGCTCAAAAATGACCGAAAAATTGAAAAATTTATATTCTAAATAATATATTTCTGTTGAAAATACACCAGAGTATTTTAGTTACTGGAAATAGGAAATTTAATCATTTAACTTTCAATTAAAACTTATAATAAAACCTTCAAGAAATCATTATTTTTCAAAAGTCAATTTACAAAGTTTACGAAAATGAGTGGAGGTACATTTCGCAAAGGCAGAGAAAATTTGTTAAAAACATTTAAGAGGCAGTGCTTGCCTTTTAGTTTTATTCAGTATTTAATTGCTAATTTTGTTTAAAAGAATTTCCCAATTAGTAAAAGTTTATATAATCTAATTAATTCTTCTGTGTCAATGCAATGCATTTGCGGAAATAATCTTCGATTTAAAGATTTAATAAGTTAAGTGAAGACTTCTCAATTTAATCTTGATTGAAATATTCCTGATGACAAACATCCCCCAAAAAAAGTGGTTTCGGCACTGTTCGGGTGTGAGGAATCGGAAAGGTGTAAGACAGTTCATTTTATTTTATTTTTCCAATTTTCAGAATATCATTTTTTTTAAATTGAATTTAATAGCAGTCATTAAGTAAAAATGACACCCTAATCTGCTGTTTGAATCGACAATACAAATTTCAAATTAGTCTAAAATTTTGGAAAGACATTTATTTTTTTCTTTGTCGATCAACACATTCAAATTTCGAGTAACAAAGTCCTTTTATTGTATTTCCTGTTTTTTAAAATTAATCGTAAATGGACAGAAAAGATTTTTTCTAATGAATAACGAATAAATATATCATAAGTTTAGTTTAAAAAGATTATTTCTGTCCGAAGAGGAAAATTGTTTAAAAATAGTCATTTACAACCCAAAAAGGAGATTAAAAAAATAAATAGCTAAGGGGGAATAACTATATATTTTTTGCAAAACAAATTTACCAATTCTTATTGCATCTTTATTTTCTTATTTTCGATAACCAAAAACAAAAATTCAAAATATATAATAAAGTAGGTACCTCCATTACGTCACAAAAATCCATCATAAAAAAAGTTTAAAGGTTAAAAACTTAATAAAAATTTTTCTATCCAAAACGTTTATAATATTATGAAGAGGAAAGATCAAAGTAAATTTTAATTATTTTATAAAATTTTTTAATCGCTTTTAACATTTTCGAAATTTTGTCAGAAAATTTTGTTTTTTGATTTAGTTAGCGTGGTTAAAAATATTACGTCTATGTTATAATTGATTACGTCATTTTTTTTTTCTTCACTCACTTTTTTCGTTTCTGAACACACATTAATTAGGAAATTCTCGCAAAAATCAAATATTTGTCGGATTTTAATGAAACTTTCAGTATTCATTAACAAATAAGACAAAATTATTTTTGAAATTATTACCTTCTTAAAATTTTGATGAAAACAATTTTTTTTTTTAAGTCTGTTACCCCCCCCCCCCCCCTTCAAGTAAATTCATGAAATTTTAATGAATTTTAATTTTCTAAATTTTTGTTTTATTTCGTTAAACGCAGAACTCATCTAAAAATATAAATCATGTATTTTTTATTTAAAATTATGAGACACGATACCAAAATCTGCTCGAATAGAAATATAAAAAAATGCAATAAAACTTTGATATAATTTAATTTGATAAGCTTTTAATTGCTGGAATAAATAATAAAAATTAAGGACATTATAGTCTGAAAAAAAAAATTTTTTTGATTACTAATAAAATTATAAAAGAATTATTTTCATTTTTTATTTTATTATAAATAATGTATAAAGTTTTTAAAAATATTTTTTAAATCTTTTAAAGAACTATTATTTGTTTTCCTTTTAGTTAAGAATTGATGATTATACTGTCTATAAAACAAAAAAAAAATTAATAAAAAAATTTTCACCAAAAATATGTTTAAACAGAAAAAAAAAGTAATTAATTATTTGTGCAAATACGTTCAAAGTTATAAAGTACGATGTTCAAATCTTATAAAGTACGGTGTTCCATATGGGTCTAAATGATTCTATAAGTTAGCAAGCGTTCTGGCAAAACATAACACAATTTCAATCTTTCCGTTTCTAAAATTTAACGCCTGTTTGCAAGTAATTTATCAACATTTAAAAGTATCTTTTTATTTTAAAATCTTTTAATTTTTTGAATTAATTGTGACCGTAGGTGCATTAAGTAATTCATGATAATTAAAAAAAAGATATGTATTGAACACTACAGTACAGTTCAGAAAATAAAACATTTTCATAACTGAACTTCAAAAAATATTCACGATAAAAGTTTGTTTTAATTAAATTTGAAGAATTATCATAAATGGTAACTTTTTGCTACGTTTTAGAATTACTAACTAACCATTATAAAAATTTCTACTTGATTTTTTTTTTTGAGATTTTGACAAACTTGTCAAACATTTGTTCGCACTTTTGTCTAAAAATACCCCCTCACGAAAAAAATAATTAGTAAAGTCTTCTGAAATTTTGTTATAAATTTAAAAAAAAATGAAAAGGCATTCATTTTCAAAATTCAGAATAATTTAAGATTGTGACAATTTTTTTTTATTAAATTTGGGGAATTTTTCTTTCTTCCCCCCCACTTACATGTTCTTTCAATTTTTTTTTTAAATGGACAAACCAAACGACAATGAAAAGTCTGGTTACATTTATTTACACTTACATAAAATAAATTTGTTTTAAAATCTCATTGTTTCTTATTAAATTACAATTATTTTAAAAGAAATTTAAATTTTTAAAATTTTTATTTATTCAGAAAGCATATTCAAATGTCTGGCTATAAATCTAAACTAAAATTCTATAAAATATATAAGTGCTGAAATTGTTAAATTTTTAATTTCACTATTTGTTAAAAACCAAAAAAAAAAAAAAAATTTAAATTTTTTAGCACGATTGGTCACCATACACTGCGTATCTATCAACATCCGGTAGCTGTCATCTTTCGACACCTCTATGAGTTACATAACAAAAAAGGACTACCGTAATTAATTTTGTTTGTTTTTTTGTAAATTTCTGGCAGTAAGCAATTATTAATTGATTGAAAATAGGTAAAGGTAAGTTTTAATATTAAAATTTGACTTTAATAACCTGTCAGCGCGTTTTTTTTTTATTTTTCAAGATTTTTAAACAGAAATTAGGCTACTGTTTAATTAACGAGTCATTCAATCAGAAATGGCAGTATATTTAAAATAAAAATTAAAATTTTAGATTTAAATCAATATAATTTAGGTTAAAAATTACACCAGTATGTTTTGCTTACTAAAATTATTCAATTTAATCTCTTGGCTGTCAATTAAAGTTAATTTTAAAGCTTGAAGATAACTTATTTATTTTTAAAATTTCAATTTAATTTTAAGTGTAGGTATAAAAATGGACTCCAGTGGAATTACCTATTAAATAAAGTAATAATTAGGCTTGGAAGTTTTTAAATATTTAATGTGAACCCACAGTATCGATGACTTCAAACTTATTTTATTCAAATGCTTTTAGAATTGTTATCATAATGTAAAGTATAAAGGATCGCCGTTCGTATTTATTTACCATGTAAATAGAAAGGATCGCCGTTCGTATTTATGAAGGGTTGATTAACTAAAAATTATTAAAACTTTTGACGAGAAATACTCATAAAATATGAATTTCATTTGTGAATGTAAGGACAATTCCCATTCATCTTCTAATTTCGGTATTCGAATAATTAACATATAGGCAAATATCGATAAAAATGACTCAGTTGTTGCATCCGTAGAGAGGAATTATGTTATTCACATTAAGATAGGTACCGCCAATTAAATCACCATATTTTTCGATCCCTCAATTTAATTAATTTTTTAAAAAGAAAAATGTTTTCTTGAAGCTTTAATTTTAGCTTTAATTGAAAGCCAATAGATTACATCTACTAATTACAGTAAGCAAAATACCCTGGTTTAGTTCAAACCGAAATTATTATGCCTTTTATTTGGTTCGAGTATTTAATTGCTAATTTTGTTTCAAGTATTCCCAATTAATGAAAATTTATATAATCTAAATTTAATTCTTCTTGGCCATCAAATTCAATGCATTTTCGAAAAGAATCTTCGATTTAAAGATTTGACAAATTAAGTGAAGACTTCTCAATTTAATCTTGATTAAAATATTCTATTGACAAACATCCCCCAAAAAGTGGTTTCCAGGCTGTTTGGGTGGAGTGTCAACCGGAGAGGGTTAAAAAAGTTTTTTTTTTTTTTTTTTCAATTTTCAGAATATCATTTTTTAAAATTCTGAATGTAATCACAGTAAGTAAAAATGACACCCTATCTATGTAATCTGCTGTTTGAATTGACAGCCCTACAATTTCAAATTAGTCTTCTATCAATATAATTTTCAATAATTTGGAATTTGGATAGTATTTTTTTTTTTTTGTTTGTCGATCAATACATTCAAATTTCTTCATTGCACTTTCTACCAATAAACTACTAGAAAAAACACCAATTTTGACACAAAGCATCATTCCAATATAACACATCATATCATCTACGCTGAGGACATGTTCAGCAAAAGTTGCAATCGTCTGTCATTTTGGCATGAAACAAATCAGAAAAATGAAGAAAATAACTTTCTGTTCAAATGTTCTGTACTCGTATCAAGATGGTTTTTTTAAAAATTTCTTGAAATTTGATGTTTAACTAAACTTTTTATGCTTAATTTTAGGAGTTCTGGTTGTCTGGGAAGAGAGGTGTGGGATGTCTGCCAAGGACCTTCACAAAGTTTTGAGAAATCAATATCAAGAAAATACCAAGGAAATGAGAAAATTGATGAAGCTATTCAGCTACTCAAATCATCTCCTTAGAGATCAATCAGAAGTCTTAGTCCTCAAGTGATTGTGAAGAAGCTGAGTGTCAGGAAATCTATTGGACCAAGGAGATTAACTTTTTTAAAACTATTTGTCTGAAAATACAAAAGTTCTCTATTGTGAATATAGAAGCAACTGAAATATTGGGCTGGAGATGTTGGATAAGAATAATCTTTGTTATAACAGAAAAAAAGATAAATATTGAGCAAATCTCTCTCTGTCTCTCTCTCTCTATATATATATATATAATTCCAGGTGAAGAGGACTCAAGGTTTTACTATTTTGAGTGCCCTGGCATTTATTTTTATTATGAACAGTGCTCAATATAATGAATATTATAGAGCTTAATATAAATTTATATAGGTAGTACGAATACTCTAAAACAGTGCATTTACCAGCATGCACCTCTTCATTTAATAATTACAAATACAAAAATAGAACATTCCTATCAAAATATCATTGGTATCTAAAGGAAACAAAAACAACACCCACATTAAAGTGGAAAATTCTAAAGTTCATTATGTTTATACAAAAAACTATATATTATTAAATCACTTGAGAATAAAAATCTATTAAATAAACACCAAATGAGATAAATGTCATATGTAGACATTGCAAAATATTCACATTAGAAAATGGATAAAATCTAAATGAAATAACATGCGTATAATCAACAAAGGCTTAAGGAAAACAGTACTGACAAACTATCAAAATAAAATAAATTAAAACATAAAATTATTTATATATAAAAAAAAATTCTATTTATAAAAAAAGCTTTACAAAAACTAAATAGATATTGAAAGATGGTATAATGATAGCAGAATTAAGTTAAAAATATTTTTACTTATAAATCAAAGATTTCGAAAGTACAACTAGGAGACCAAAATGATAAGAAAATAAAAGGACAGCCTTGGTACTAAATGGGCATATCACATCAAAGACAAAACTAAGCAAAAATGAAAAAGGAGAAAGTGATGAGATTAAGTTAAAGGCAAGTTGACATCTGTGACCATAAAGGAGGGAAAAAGAAGAAAGAAAAGATAAGGGAAGAGAAAAAAAGAGAAAAAGTATATATTCTTTGGGGCCAAATTCCAAAATGAGTCTTCACTCTGATTAGTTGAAAGAAACAGCAAACTGAAGGTTTTTGTGTTGAAAATGTAAATCATCTGTACAACCATTATCAAGCATTATACTGTTAAGAAGAGAATCTATCTCGAAACATAGAAATTTACATGTTGCAATGTACAATTAATTCATAATGATATGTATAGATATATATGTATAGAAGAGAATCTCGGTAATGGAGATTCTTATCCTACAAGTGACATTTGGTCATTCAGTGAATAATACCGCTGAAGTGATGAATTCTAAAGTTTCATTTTTTGTTTCTCATCACTTTCATTTTCATTTCAATGTTCTGCTTCCATCAAGAAATGGACGAAGCTTAAAAACGTCCAAAATCTCCTTGCTTTATTTGCCTGTCCTGTCATCATTTGTGAAATGAATTAAATGAATTCTTAGGGCGAATTAAAATTCCTCTTAACTTGAATACCACTTTTAACTATTTCAATTTTATTGGTTTTCTTTGGTGCCTAACAGACATTAGGGAGGTTTCATTAAATTTATTGGTTTTTCTTTGGTGCCTAACAGACATTAGGGAGGTTTCATTAAACTGTGAGGCAAATTTTGAACCGCAAACACATTTATTGCATATTGGGTAAAAAAAAAATTATAATTCACTCTTTTTTATTTTGCACCTAAGAGTAAAAATATATGAAATATTTTGCATTTTTTATCTAATATCAAATGTGCTGCCAAATTGGTTTTTTTTTGCTTTTTGGGATTTTTTTGTCTTGTGGTTGTTTTTTTGTTTTATTTGTATTGCTTCTCTCACTTTGATGAAAATTCTTGACATCATTTTTGAAATCCAGCTGCCAATTTGACCTCATCGAATCTATCAGATTTACTATTAGTACCGGAGAAAATACAAACCGAGTTGACAACTGATGATATCAAGAAGTTCATTTATAGAATTAGCTGCTAATTGGAAGCTTATCTTGTCCATGAGATTACCAATTAAGTCAGGAGTAAATTAATATCAAGTTGAGAATTTATATCAATAGAGTGATTTTTTTAAAATCAGCTGCCAATTTGACTTTATCAAGTCAATCAGATTTACTTTTAACAAAGGTAATTATTTACCATGTTGAAAATTGACGATATCAAAAGAGCATTTTTGATATCAGTTCAATTTTCTCTCATCAAAAAATCAAACGTATTTACTATTAAGACAGTAAACAGTTTCTGAGTTGTCAACTGATGATATCAAGAAAGTCATTCTTGATATCAATATAATCTAATCAAATTGGTCAGTTTTATTATTAAAATACATTGTGTTGAGCACTGATGATATCAAATAGGTAACTTTTAAGAAACAGCTGCTGTGATCTTATCAAATCAATCAGAATTATTATGAATTGAATAGGCACTGAGTTGAGTACTGACGATAGCAAAAAGAGCATTTTGGAAATCAGCTGCCAATTTCTTCTTATCAAATCAAGAAGATTTACTGTTAAAACAGGAGTAGATAAATACAAAGGTGTAGAAACTGATGACAGCAAGATCATTTTTTGAAATCAACAAATGATTTGATCCCATCAAATTGATCAGACTTACTATTAAGACAGGAGTAAATAGTCATGATTTGAGGAATGTTGCTATCAAGAAAGGTCACTTGTAAAAACAGATGCTAATTTGCTCTATCAAATCAATCAGATCAGCTTTTAATTCAGGCGTAAATACATACATTGAGAATTGATATGAAGAATACAATTTTGGAAATCAGCTGCCAATATGACTATTGAATTGACCAGATTTCCGTTTAAGAAAGGGTAAATTGATACCAAGTTTAGAATTTTTGATATCAAGAGTTATTTTCAATTATTTAGGTGACCTTGTATCAAATCATTCAGATTTATTATAAAATAGGAGTAAATACATACTGATTTGAGAATTAAGTGATATTAAGAAAATTGTTTAAATCAGTGACCAAAATGACCTTATCAAGTCAATCAGATTTACTTTTAACAAAGGAATAAAGAGATACAGAACTGAGAATTGATGATACCAAGAAAGTTGTTTTTGAAATCTGCTGCCAGTTTGACTTTGTCAAATCTATCAAATTAATTGTTAAGGCTAACATGTGGGTCATTTTTTTAAAACAGCTTCGTTTTGATCTTATGAAATCAATCGAATTTACTCTTAAAACAGGAGTAAATAGATACTTTCTTCAGAACTGATGATATCAAGAAGGTCATTTTTAAAAATCAACTGCCAATTTGACATCAAATCGATCATTTTACTATTAAGACAGGAGTAAATAGGAACTGTGTTGAGAATTGATGATATCAAAAAGTTCATCTTTGAATTCAACTTCAGCCAATTTGATCATGTTTAATTGATCAGATTTACTACTAAGACAGGAGTAAATAAATACCGAGTTGAGAATTGATGATATGTAGCTCATTTTCTTTTAAATCCACTGCCAATTTAAACTCATTATATCGATCAAGTTTACAATTATGACAGGAATAAATAGACAGCAAGTTGAGAATTGATCAGTTTTACAAGTAAGGCAGGAGTAAATACATGAAGGAAGTTGCAAATTGATCATATCAAGAAGGTCATTTTATATCCCAGTTGCCAATTTGAACTTACCAATTAGGACAGAATTAAATAATTACCATGTTGAGAATTGAGAACATCAAAAAGTTCATTTTTAAAATCGGCTGCCAAATTTAACTTTTTTAAATTGATCATATGAAGAAAATCATTTTTTTATCACAGTTGCCGATTTGAACTGAACTTACCAATTAAGACAGGAATAAATAGATACCAATTTCGAGAACTGAGGATATCAAATCAGCTGCTAATCTCACCTTATCAAATCAGATTGACTATTAACACAGGAGTAAAAAAGACACCGAGCTGAGATCTGTTGATATCAAGAAGGTCATTCTTAAAATTAGTTGCCAATTTGACCTTATCAAATCGATCAGATTTACAAGAGTAAATAGTTACCAAGTTGAGAATATATGATATCAAGATCATTTTTTAAATCAGCTGCAAAATTGATGTTATCAAGTTATAAAAAAACAGTTACGTAATGTTACCTTTTCCATTGTAAACTCTCCTAACAATTTGGTTACCAGCTAATTCAAATCAAAACCAGATTTTTAACAAAATTTCTAATGGGTTAGAAGAGATTAAGAAAATATTTTTTAAATAATTAGAAAATAATTTGATCTTTCCTCTTGATAATAACAGAAACATTTCGATGGAGAAAGTTTGTTTATTTTTATTTTTTAATCATATCACCCCAAGCATGGCGAAAACGCCACTGATGCGCAGGGGGCTACGTAAGAGTGAAAAGATTGGAAAAGAGAAAAACCGGAAACCACAACCTAAACAAGAAACAAGGGATGAGCCTCTTCACCTGTTCAATAGACGTGGGTGGAGTGTGAACCGGGCGATAGTTTAGTCTATCTACTCCAATTAAAAAAGAATAAACAATAAAAATAAAAAGAGTGAAAAGACTGACAAAGAGAAAAAACCGGAAACCACAACCTAAACAGGAAACAAGGGATGAGCCTCTTCACCTGTTTATTAAGTTTGGGGCAGTTTTCATTCATACTGTGTTATTTTTTACCGATTTGGTGGAGATACCCACAAGAACATCATCAACCCGCCATTTCACATTTTCCATTTTCGAGGCTATACAAGGCAGGTAATTTTTAGCTGTTATTTTAAATTCTATTAGACTCGTTACAAATCTGTGCAATTAGGTCGGTAATGTTTTAGTTCCTGACCACAAGCAATACTTTTCTCTATTTATTCTAACATGAATACTCAAATGTTACCAAACTGCACAATTCCTTTCCCCTACGGATGCAACAACTGGGGGTTTTTTTTTTCGATCTTTGCCCAGATATTATTCATTCAAACACCAACAATAGAAGGCCAACAAGAATTTTACTTGGATTCACAAATAAAATTCATATTTGTATGTATTTCTCGTAGTTTTCATAATTTCGTTAATCAGCGCTTCATAAATACGAAGGGCAATCATTTTTTCTTCTTCTCTAAAAAGTGACATTTTTACATATAGCAAAATTCTAATAAGCATTTGAATAAAATAATTTTGATAATCGGTATTGTAAGTTCACATTAAATATTTTTAGAAATTCCAAACCTAATTATTATATTATTTTATTTTATTTTTATTTGATATAATAAAAATACTTAATGATGCAAGAAAAGAGAGCTTAGTAAATTTGTATCTAAGCAAAAATAGATATTGAGCGATCTTTGGACGATCATCTACCAAATTTTCTAGCGCGATTTCTCGAATATTCACGCCGGTTGTTATAAGTAAATATACTGTTTAATTATAAAAAAAAAAACAAAAAAACATAGTATCTACTGAAAGTAATTTTGAAAAAGATAATTTTTAAAATTGTCAGATTCCTTATTTTTTTTTTTATATATATATATATATACTTACAGTAAGGTGGTAATGCCACTGATGTGCAGGGGGTTACGTAGGGTGAAAAAGATTGGAAAAGAGAAAGCCGGAAACCACATCCTAAACAGGGAACAAAGGATGAGCCTCTTCACCTGTTCAATAGACGTGGGTGGAGTATGAACCGGGCGATAGTTTAGTCTATCTACTCCAATGTGTGTGTGTGTGTGTGTGTGTGTCTACAACAACCTCAATCTTTTTATATCCATACCAATTTGATTTTTATCATTAAAACATTTTTAGGACGCCTACAATTGTCTTGATGGATTTTCTCCTTTGTTCGACATAAGGGAATTAATGGTAGCATTATGATGTTCATTATTTACATGGATTCAAGACTACTACCAACACAGACATTAGAAAGTCATAGCTACATCAAAACTAACTTCATTCATATCATCTACAGGTCGTCTACTGTGAATAATCATTGGTTTATGACTGTCATCTACAAGTCACCCACACCAATGGGGTCTAAAAGTAACACTAGAAGAGAATTTCCTCCACTTTTAGTACGGCGTTTCGGCCGTTATATGCTTCGGCTTTTCTCAGATACTTGGAATTATGATCGAAATAAAGTGTTTAGTTCGAAGTTCCAAGCACCTGAAGAAAGGCTGGAGTTAACAACAGCCGAAACGTTGTGAATATAACAATAAAGATGAGGAAAACACTCCGAACAATGTAAAATACTGTGAATTTAAAGTGTTAAATGCCTAAAAAAAAGTTGTACTGCTATTTGAAGTTTCGGCTATTAACATTTAATAAACATGTCTGAGTACCAGACATCAAAAAATAAATAAATAAGGTGAAATTAATTAGATTTCGTTAATTTGAAAGAGTGCCTAAGGTTTTCTTTCTATTTTTATAAAAGTATTTCGTTACTCTTAAAGGGATACCAGATCTATTAATGTTAGAAGTTTTATTTTCTTTAATTCTGATTTGATTTGTGCTGCGAGTCAACGTGTGAAGAAAGATGACGTTGCTTTTGTAAGCAAAAAAAAACAAAAAAAGATAAAAATATATATTTCTAAATTCTGAGTGTGTTATTTGTGAAAATCAATTTTTATTATCTTGGCGTTGACCTGAAATTGAACACGGACCAATGGGCGGCAGTCGGAAAGACGCCACTACCTCCAGGTCGGAAGCAAGCTAAGCTGGCACTGCGACTGCTAACCTTCCTCCCACTTTCTGCTCTTGTCGTCTCCGCCTTTTATTTAATGCGTTCTGCTCGTTTGTAGCCTTTCTCCATTTCGTTCGAAGAGCGGCAAATATTATTTTTTATTACTGGTTCGGATTTCTTCTCCTCCCGACACACTTTCTTTTTCCTCTCACTCTCACTTTAATTCTCATTATCTTTCACGCTCTTTCTTACTATCTCTCTCTTTGTCATTGTATCTCTACGGATCTAATTGTTAAAATGGTTAACAAGTCTATGCAGTAAAATTACATTTTTATTCCTCCTCTTATCGAGAGAAGCATGATTAAAATAGACGTATCTAGGTATTTATGCTTGTAAATACTGGTTAGCTCGCTAACTAGCTACTTTTTCATTCTCTTCGTCAATTCTTTTTTTCTATCTATCTATCTGATTATGTACCTCCATTAGGTCATTGAAAAAAAAACCCCAAAAGACAGCATAGTATGATTAAAAAAAGATCCCAAACATAAAAAACAAACTTTTCCCTCAAAATGTTTATATTATTTTTAAGAGGAAAGATCAAAGTAGTTTTAATTATTTAAAAAAATTTTAATCTTTCTAACATTTTCGAAATTTCGCCAAAATGTTTTGTTTTGAAAAATTTTGATTGAATTTGTCGGCTAAGAAACGTTTTACTCCTGGACACCAAATGATTGCATTTGCCACTTTTTTAGGTTAAAAACACATTAATTTGGGAATTCTCTCAAAAATCAAATAATTATTTGAGTTTTAATAAAACTTTCAGTATTCATTCACAAATGAATGAAATTACTTTTGAAATTATTTTTTTTTAAATTTTGATAATTTTTTTTTTTTACCTCTGTTACCGCTTCACGTAAATCCATGAAAATGTTAAACTTTCCGCAGTTGTCAAACTTTTTTTATTGGTTCAACGCAGGACTCATTCGGGAATATAAATCATCTATTTTTTTCATCTTAAGTTTGCTATCACTATCCGAAAACCTTCTCCGAAGAGTAAAATAAAAAATGCAATAAAACTCTGATATAATTAAATTTGATAATCTTTTAATTACTGGAATAAATAATAACTATTAAGGACATACTCAAAAAAAATTTTTTCGATTAATAATAAAATTTTTAAAAATTGTTTTTATTTTTTTTTAAATTTTTTTATTATTAAATAATTTAATAATGTATAAGCTTTTAAAAATATTTTTAAAATCCCCAAAGAATTGACGGTGAGTAGACTTTTAGTTAAGAGCTGATTAACATATGCCTATCTAAAATTGAAAAGTTTAATAAAAATCGTTTTACCCAAATATTTAAAATTAATTGAATAAAAAAAAATTACATGCATTGTAAATATGTTCATTTACGTTCCATTTTTGAGTAAGTACGATGTTCCATAGGAGTCATAACATGTTTCCATAATTACATCTACAGTACTATAAAAAATTAAATTAGATATTTTTACCATGCCTTCAAACTTAGTGATAAATTAATGATATGAAAAATACATAAAAATGTTGGTAAATAACATGGAATAACTTTGTTTGGTTATTTTAATTTTCATTCTTTCTTATTAAATTAAAGTTATTTTAAAGAAGTTAAATTTTTATTCAGAAAGCATATTCAAATATCTGGCTATAAATCTAAACTAACATTCTATTAAATATTATATAGTACTGAAATTATTATTCTAAATTTTACTATTTAGTTAAAAACCAAAAAAAAAAAAAAATTAAAATGTTAAGTTTTGGCCCGTATTGTCGTCATACTTTCCGTCTGATCTCATAAATCTTTTAACACCTCTGCATTACGTAATCGTTGTGATGACAGGTAGGGCTACCGTAGTTTTTAAGGTAGGTTGTTTTTTTATTGTAAATTTCTGGCAGAAAGGAATTATGACTTGATTGAAAACAGATAAAGGTAAGTTTCAGTTTACAAAAATTGACTTAAATGACATGTCAGCGAGGTGTATTTTAGTTTTGCAAGATTTTTAAACACAAGAAAATTTGGCTACTGTTTACATGGTGTACAGAATGTGTCGATCAATCAAAAATGGTGGGAAATTTAACTTGAATTTGTCCGATTTCAATAAAAATTAGATTAAAATCAACATAATTTCGGTTTTAAAAAATACCAGTGTATTTTTTTCGGGAGATGCAAAATTTAATCTCCTGGCTTTCAATTAAAGCTAATTTTAAAGCTTGAATAAGTTATTTATTTTAAAATTAAAATTTAAATTTAAGTGTAGAAAAATATCTATCTATCTATATATATATATATAAGACAGATTAAGATAAAGAGATGCCTTGTCTAGAAAAATAGCTAGTGAACTAGCCCAAGTCGACGTCATTGCTACTCTATGGAGAAGTTTTAAGTGAAACCTGGACTTTATAGCTTTGCACCATGACGAAGCTAAAATGCCTCCTTATTTACCATATAAATTTATACAGTTAGAGATAATGAGTTTTCCTTGTTTCTCTCGGCTTAAAGTATTATAAAATTGGCGCATAATTTTCAAATTTGAAATGATCTCACAGTTTTGAAACTCAGTTTGTAAACTTAAGATTTTAACTCTTAAAATAATTTCGATCTCTTCTTCTTTGTGCCGTGTCTCTACTGGACGTTGGCGATCATTGTTCTCCACTATTTTCTTTCATTTGTAGTATTTAGTATAGTTTTTTTTTTTATTTTTTTTATTTTTAATTCAAACACCAACGTAGAAGGCCAACAAGAATTTTACTTGAATTCACAAATAAAATTCATATTTATGTGTATTTCTCGTCGTAAGTTTTTAATAATTTCGTTAATCAGCACTTCATAAATACGAAGGCCAATCATTTTTTCTTCTTCTCTAAAAGAGTGACATTTTTACATAGCAAAAATTCTAATAAGCATTTGAATAAAATAATTTTGAAGTAATCATTATTATGGGTTCACATTAAATATTTTTAGAAATTCAGCCTAATTGTTATTATTTTATTTAATTTAATTTTTAATTTGTTTATTAAAAATACTTAAAGATGCAATAAAAGAGAGAACTGGTAAATTTGTGTCTAGCAAAAATAGATCTTGAGTTATCTCCCCTTAGCTTTCATTTAATCTCGTTTTGAGTTGTAAATTACTATAATTTTTTTAAACAATTTTCCTCTTCGGACAAAAATAATCTTTTAAAGTAAACTTTTAATATCTATATACTCGTTATTCATTAATAAAAATCTTTTCTGTCAATTTACGATTAAGTTTTAAAACAGAAAATAATATAAAAATGCCTCTTACTCGAAATTTGAATGTGTTAATCGACAAACGAAATGATTTTCAGAAATTATTGAAAAATATAATTGATAAGAAGACTAATTTGGTGTAGGCTGTCAATTCAAACAGCAGATTACATAGATAGGGTGTCATTTTGACTTAATGAATGTGATTACATTCAATTTTAAAAATGATATTCTGAAAATTGAAAAATAAAACTTTTTTTTATACTTTAAGTTCCTCCACCCAAACAGCCTGGAAACCACTTTTGGGGGATGTTTGTCATCGGGAATATTTTTAATCAAGATTAAATTGGAAATACTTCACTTAATTTGTCAAATCTTTAAATCGAAAATTATTTCCGCAATCTTATTCATTTGATGGCCAAGAAGAATTAAAATTTAGATTATATAAACTTTTTTTTTATTAATTGGGAATTCTTCAGCGAAATTAGCAATTAAATACTGAACAAACTAAAAGGCATAATTGCCTCCTAAAAGTATTTTTAACAAATTTTCTCTGCCTTTGCGAAATGTACCTCAGTCATTTTTTCGTAAACTAATTTGAAAATTAATTTTTTTAAATAAAAAATTTTTTTGAAGGTTTTGTTATATATGTAATGGAAAAGTAAAATGGTTAAATTTACTATTTCCAGTAAACAAAATACTCTGGTGTATATTAAACAAATAAATTATACTGATTAGATTCTAAAATTTTTCAATTTTTATTTTTCAATTTTAAGCCATTTACATTTTTTTTTTATTTGTTTAAACATTTGTTTTTCGTTTTTTACAATCTTCGAATTATTTTTGTACGGAAGTTAAAAAAAGAAACAATTTCATCACTACCAATTAATGATGTAGATACAATGAAAACGTTATCAATTTCCTCCAGCCTTTTTGTAGTGTTTCTTTTCGTTTAATAAATTTTGTGGCACAAGGCCGAATTTGCGGGCTATAGAAACAGGTAACTTTCCAGCCATTGTCTAAACTTAACTGACATATCCGTGCAATTGGGTCAGTAATGTTTTCTTCCTGACCACTGGCAATACTTTTCTCTATTCTTAACATAAATAACGTTAATTGTTTGATCGTTACATTTTTTTTTGTTTAAATTTCTTTAAATAATTAAAATAAAGAAATAATTTAGTCAGTGCCAATTAATAGTGTAGTCCACAATGAATCTGATTATCAATTTCCTCCAGCCTTTTTTGTACTCTTTCTTTTCGTTTAATAAATTTTAAAATCGGAATAAATAAAAAAAAGTCTATAAGTTATCGAACAATGCAATTAAACGAAAAGTAGACACAAAATATTGAAAAGGTGAAGGGATTTCTAGCTGCAAAATTTTAATATCAAAACGGTAAGAAAATTAATAAATAAATAAAAGCAATTAACTAAAAATCAAAATTTCTAACGTGTTAAAAAAAAGATTAAAAAAATATTTTTAAATAATTAAAAATGTAATCTTTTCTCTTGATAATAACAGAAATATTTTGACGGGAAAAGTTCGTTTTATTACGTTTAAGGTATTTTTTTTTAAATTTTTTAACAATACATTTGAATATTTAAAAATGCTTCACTAGCTTTTTCAAGATTCTCTCTCTCGAGGCGTAGGATACTGAATCCGTCTTGTTTGCTCTCTTTGTAGCGATCACTCCGCGATTTGTTGTGTTTCGGAACTCTATTTCGCATTAATCGCAAAATAGATGTAAATGATTTGAGTTCAGCAGATACATTTGCACAGAAATAGTGATGTTTTGAAAAAGATTTGGAGGGGTAAAAGGGCAAAACAAAAATTTCCCGAATTATGGGTTCAATTCTATTGGTTGGTCTATTTTGCTGGCTCCACACCACTTTATATAAATGAAGCTTGCAGGCAAGATCAGACGATTCATAAATATTCCTTGAAAAGAAAGAAGCAACATGGATAACAAGATATCTTCTGGCTTCTTTCCAAACATGTGGTTCTCAATTTTTTGTGGAAGATAAATGAGAAAGAAAGAAATCCTCTCGAGGAACTTTTCCCCAATACGTTGGCCATGAGCCTTAGCACACTTGACCATTATTCTGACCCCCAACTGGAGCTGTTCGGGGGCTTAGTAATCGAATCTGATTTGGTTTCGGCGATGCCCGAAATCCAAACCGAACAGCCCGTTCCGGCCACCCCTCAACAAGGACCAGGAAAAGAGGTCGGCCACGAAAAGAACCTTGAACTCTTTCCCGCTGCTGAACTCAGTCAATGTTGCAAGTTATTTTATTTACTTATTTTATTTTTAGTCACAAAATTAGTTAGTTATTTTACACTCTCTGTTAAAATTAAATACAATAAATAGGGATATTAAGGTTCCGTTTTTTTCAGGGGTTATATCATCATAGATATGATAACCGCTCCTATATTTTTTAATTTTAACTTTTTTATTTATTTATCCATTTATAGTGCCTTCAGTCGAGAAGACATTCGAACGAAAAGAAGAAAAAAACGTAAATGTATGAGCCAAGATAGAAGAGCACAACACAACCACCAGAGAAGAGAACGAAGGAAAGGATGACAATGCTTTTTGGAAGGTCTTCGAGAATTGGTCCCTGCGCGTAAGGGACGATAAAAGGCCTCGAAGAAAATCGTTGACGAGGCAACAAAATACCTCAAGAAGGAAAAGCCTGTTTTTCTTTCGTATTTGAAAGAAAAACAAAGGCATACTTAACTGAAAACAAAAGAAGCGAAAATTAGAAGCCGAACTAGCTTCAGGACCAAATGGTAAGAAATATTTTCAAATTTCTATCATTTTTTCTTTTTCAATTTTTTTTTTTTAGCTACACAGTCCACACCCTTGAATATCTAGTAGAAAATGTCCTAGCTAGCTTTTGTTATATTTCGTTTCTGAAGAGTTTTATACGTTATCTCATTCGTTAACATGGAGGTATCGTAATTCGTTTACTACAGCTAAATTTACTGGGCGGTGTTCCTGAAATATTTCTTACACGCACACACTTGGGGCCGTAGACATGTTTTAGCGGAGTAGCGAATCATCTGTCATGTATGGCGATGTTTATGACGTCATTTTGGCGCGAAACCTTCTGCCAATCAGAAAACTGCAACAGTTTCTTTCTTTTCACACACCAGCCATTTAATTTAATTTATTTTATTTAAGGAATTCTTTGTGCTAATCTGTTTTTATTTTAACTATTTTTAACTGTTGTTGTCTGACTTAATTTTTTCTTTTTATTTTTAGGTGTCCTTGTTATATGGGAAGAGGCGTGGGATGTCACTAAGGACCTTCACAAATTAGTGAAGAGACCATCTCGAGTACACCTCCGTGATGAGAATGTTGAGATAGCTATTGAACAGCTAGAATCGTTTCGCCCCAGATCACCCAGAGTCTGGCCAGTCTTCTGATGATTCTGAAGAAGAAGAAATCAATGTCGAAGTGTAAAAGTTCATTTATCTAAAAACACACGACCAACAGGAATA
>JBBBDQ010017666.1:0-18953 GCA_037127315.1 Ascarosepion bandense | reverse complement strand
GAAAAGTATTGCGCAGTGGTCAGGAAGAAAAACATTACTGGCTAATTGCACGGATATGTCACAAGTTTTGAGACGTGGCTGAAAGTTAAACTGTTTTATAGCCCCGCAGATTCGGCTTTGTGCCACAAAATTTATTCAACGAAAATCCACACATATGTACCATATGTACACACACACATATGTATACATACACACACATTTATACATTATACACATTTTAAATATATTATCTGATAAAATTAAATTTGTATAATCAATATTTAACAAAAAAAAAAAAAAATTATGCACTTTTATTTTTAACTTACTACTGATTTTATTCTTCTTCAATGTACCGTGTCCACTTCAGAACGTAGACAATCAAGGCCTTCCACGTCTTCCTTTTCCTAGTAGCTTTTTCTCCTGTAATCATACAAACTGGCTCTGCCATTTATTTCCTCAAACCTATCAAGATTTACTTTAAATAAAACCTAATTCATTAAAACTTTTAAGTTTAATTCATTTTACTGTATTTTTTAAATTTTTTTACCAGTTTGATATTAAATTTCTGGGTGCTTGGTAATCCCTTTTCAATATTTTGTGTACTGTTTTTAATTGTACTGTTTATAATTAACTGTAACGCACTTTTATTCCAAATTTTTAAAATTTATTAAACGAAACGAAACGAAACACTACAAGGAAACATTGGAGGAAATTGATAACGATTTATTAAAATTTATAATGTTAAAATGGCAGTGACAAAATTGTTTCTTCTTTTTAACCATTACAAAAAATAATCAAACAGTGAAAATAAAATGTAACAATCGCTCAAAAATGACCGAAAAATTGAAAAATTTTATATTCTAATCAATATAATTTCTGTTGAAAATACCAAGTATTTTAATTGCATACTGGGAAATAATTAATCATTTAACTTTCAATTAAAACTTATAATAAAACCTTCAAGAAATCATTATTTTTCAAAAGTCAATATTTACAAAGTTTACGAAAATGAGTGGAGGTACATTTCGCAAAGGCAGAGAAAATTTGTTAAAAACATTTAAGTGATTATGCCTTTTAGGTTTTGTTCAGTATTTAATTGCTAATTTTGTTTAAAGAATTCCCAATTAGTAAAAGTTTATATAATCTAAATTTAATTCTTCTTGGCCATCAAATGCAATGCATTTGCGGAAATAATCTTCGATTTAAAGATTTAATAAGTTAAGTGAAGACTTCTCCAATTTAATCTTGATTAAAATATTCCTGATGACAAACATCCCCCCCAAAAAAGTGGTTTCGACGCTGTTCGGGTGTGGGAATCGGAAAGTGTAAGACAGTTCATTTTATTTTATTTTTCAATTTTTCAGAATATCATTTTTTTTTAAATTTAATAACGGTCATTAAGTAAAAATGACACCGCACTAATCTGCTGTTTGAATCGACAGCCTACAATTCAAAATTAGTCTAATTTGGAAAGACATTTTTATTTTTTCTTTGTCGATCAACACATTCAAATTTCGAGTAACAAGTCTATTTGTGTATTTCCTGTTTTTTAAAATTAATCGTAAATGGACAGAAAAGATTTTTTTCTAATGAATAACGAATAAATATATCATAAGTTTAATTTAAAAAGATTATTTCTGTCCGAGAAAATTGTTTAAAAATAGTCATTTACAACCCAAAAGGAGATTAAAATAAGCTGAGATAACCTGTATTTTTGCAAAACAAATTTACCAGTCTTATTGCATCTTTATTTTCTTATTTTCGTACTTAAAAAATAAAATTCAAAATATATAATAAAGTAGGTACCTCCGTTACGTCACTAAAAATCATCATAAAAAAAAGTTTAAAAAGGTTAAAAACTTAATAAAGGAAATTTTTCTATCCAAAAAACGTTTATAATATTATGAAGAGGGGGGGGGGGGGGGAAAGATCAATATTTTCGTTATTTTATAAAATTTTTTGTCTTTAACATTTTCGAAATTTTGTCAGAAAATTTTGTTTGATTTGAGTTAACGTGGTTAAAAATATTACATCTATGTTGTAATTTAGTTATGTTTTTATGCACTCACTTTTTCGTTTCTGAACGCATTAATTAGGAAATTCTCGCAAAAATCAAATATTTGTCGGATTTTAATGAAGCTTTCAGTATTCGTGCACAAATGAATAAAATTATTTTTGAAATTATTACCTTCTTGAAATTGCAATTGAAAACAATTTTTTTTTGATCTGTTACCCCCCCCCTTCAAATGGAATTCATGAAATTTTAATGAATTTTAATTTTCTGGAATTTTTTGTTTTATTAGTTAAACGCAGAACTCATCGGGAAATATAAATCATGTATTTTTTTATTTAAAATTAATGAACACATTATAGGAAATCTTAAAGAATGAAAAGTAAAAATGCAATAAAACTTTGATATAATTTAATTTTGATAAAAAAAATTTTTTTAATTTACTGGAATAAATAATAAAAAATTAAGGACATTATAGTCTGAAAAAATTTTTGATTACTAATAAAATTATAAAAGAATTGTTTTTCATTTTTTTATTTTTTTTATTATAAATAATATATGATTTTAAATATTTTTAAAATCTTTTAAAGAACTGTATTTGTTTTTTCCTTTTAGTTGGAGAATTGATGATTATACTGTCTATAAAACAAAAAAAAAGTTAATAAAATTTTCACCGAAAATATATTTAAACAGAAAAAAAGTAATTAATTATTTATTTTGAAAGCGTTCAAAGTTATGAATGCGATGTTCAAGTCTTACAAAGTACGGTGTTCCATATGGGTCTAATGATTCTATAAGTTGTAAAGCGTTCTGGCAAAGCATAACAATTTCAATCTTACGTTTCTAGAATTTATGGCCTGTTTTGCAATGAATTTCATCAACATTTAAAAGTATCTTTTTGTTTCAAAATCTTTAATTTTTTGAATTATTGTGACCGTAAGGATGCGGTAAGTAATTCATGATAATTAAAAAAGATATGTATTGAACACTACAGTATGATTCAGAAAATAAAGCATTTTCACTTTAACTGAACTTCAAAAAATATTCACGATAAAAGTTTGTTTTAATTAAATTTGAAGATTATCATAAATGGTAACTTTATACGTTTGGAATTACCTAACTAACCATTGCAAAAATTTTCTACTTGAGTTTTTTTTTTTTGAATTTTTTTAGACAAGCTTGTCAAACATTTGTTCGCACTTTTTGTCTAAAATACCCCCCTCTGAAAAAAATAATTATGAAATAGTCTTCTGAATTTTGTTATAAATTTAAAAAAATGAAAAGGCATTCATTTCAAAAATTCAGAATAATTCAAGATTGTGACAATTTTTTTTTTATTAAATTTGGGAATTTTCTTTCTTCCCCCCCCCCCACTTTTGTCATTCTTTATGATTTTTTTTTAAATGGACAAACCAAACGACAATGAAAATCTGGTTGCATTTTATTTACACTTACCAAAAAATATAAATTTGTTTTAAAATCTCATTGTTTCTTATTAAATTACAATTATTTTTAAAAATTTAAATTTTTTAAATTTTTATTTATTCAGAAAGCATATTCAAATGTAGCTACAAATCTAAACTAAAATTCTATAAAATATATAAGTGCTGAAATTATTTCGATTTTTAATTTCACTATTTGTTAAAACCAAAAAAAAAAAAAAAAAAATTTAAATTTTTTAGCACGATTAGTCATAACACGCTGCGTATCTATCAACATCATTAAGCTGTCATCTTTCGACTCCTATGAGTTACATAACAAAAGGACTACCGTAATTAATTTTGTTTTTGTTTTTTGTAAATTTCTGGCAGTAAGCAATTATTAAAATTGATTGAAAATGGTAAAGTAAGTTTTAATATTAAAATTTGACTTTAATAACCTGTCAGCGCGTTTTTTTTATTTTTTCAGATTTTTAAAAACTAGAAATTAGGCTACTGTTTAATTAACGAGTCATTCAATCAAAATGGCGGTATATTTAAAAATAAAAATTAAAATTTTAGATTTGCAAATCAATATAATTTAGGTTAAAAATTACACCAGTATGTTTTGCTTACTAGAATTATTCAATTTAATCTCTTGGCTGTCGATATAAAGTTAATTTTAAAGCTTGAAGATAACTTATTTATTTTTAAAATTTCAATTTAATTTTAAAAGTGTAGGTATAAAAATGGACTCGAGTGGAGGTACCTATTAAATAAAGTAATAATTAGGCTTGGAAGTTTTTTAAATATTTAATGTATGAACCCACAGTATCGATGACTTCAAACTTATTTTATTCAAATGCTTTTAGAATTGTTATCTTAATGTAAGTACAAAGGATCGCCGTTCGTATTTATTTACCATATGTCGAAAGGATCGCCGTTCGTATTTATGAAGGGTTGATTAACTAAAAATTATTAAAACTTTTGACGAGAAATATAAAATATGAATTTCATTTTGTGAATGTAAGGACAATTCCCATTCATCTTCTAATTTCGGTATTCGAATAATTAACATATAAGGCGATATCGATAAAAATGACTCAGTTGTTGCATCCGTAGGGAAAGGAATTATATTATTCACATTAAGATAGGTACCGCCAAGTTAAATCTCTTAACAATTTTTCGATCCCTCAATTTAAATTTAATTTTTAAAAAGAAAAAATGTTTTCTTGAAGCTTTAATTTTAGCTTTAATTGAAAGCCAATAGATTATCTACTAATTACAGTAAGCAAAATACCCTGGTTTAGTTCAAACCGAAATTATTATGCCTTTATTTGGTTCAGTATTTAATTGCTAATTTTGTTTTAGTATTCCCAATTAATGAAAGGTATATAATCTAAATTTAATTCTTCTTGTACATCAAATTCAATGCATTTTTCGAAAAGAATCTTCGATTTAAAGATTTGACAAATTAAGTGAAGACTTCTCCAATTTAATCTTGATTAAAATATTCCTGATGACAAACATCCCCCAAAGTGGTTTAGGCTGTTTTGGGTGGAGTGAACCGGAAGGGTTAAAAAAGTTTTTTTTTTTTTTCCAATTTTCAGAATATCATTTTTTAAAATTGAATGTAATCACAGTAAGTAAAAATGACACCCTATCTATGTAATCTGCTGTTTGAATTGACAGCCTACAATTTCAAATTAGTCTTCTATCAATATAATTTTCAATAATTCGGAATTTGGATAGTATTTTTTTTTTTGTTTGTCGATCAATACATTCAAATTTCTTCATTACTTTCTACCAATAAACTACTGAAAAAACACCAATTTTGACACAAAGCATCATTCCAATATAACACATCATATCATCTACGCTGAGGACATGTTCAGCAAAGTTGCAATCGTCTGTCATTTTGGCATGAAACAAATCGAAAAATGAAGAAAATAACTTTCTGAACAAATATTCAACTTACTCGTATCAAGATGGTTTTTTTAAAAATTTCTTGAAATTTGATGTTTAACTAAACTTTTATGCTTAATTTTAGGAGTTCTGGTTGTCACCAGGAAGAGGTGTGGGATGTCTGCCAAGGACCTTCACAAAAGTTTTGAGAAATCAATATCAAGAAAATATGAAATGAGAAAATTGATGAAGCTATTCAAATACTCAAATCATCTCCTTAGAGATCAATCAGAAGTCTTGGTCCTCTGATGATTGTGAAAAAGCTGAGTGTCAAGAAATCTATTGGACCAAAGTTAACTTTTTTTTAAAACTATTTGTCTGAAAATACAAAAGTTCTCTATTGTGAATATAGAAGCAACTGAAAATATTGAGCTGGAGATGTTGGATAAGAATAATCTTTGTTATAACAGAAAAAGATAAATATTGAGCAAATCTCTCTCTCTGTCTCTCTCTCTCTATATATATATATATAATTCCAGGTGAAGAGGACTCAAGGTTTTACTATTTTGAGTGCCTAGCATTTATTTATTATGAACAGTGCTCAATATAATGAATATTATAGAAGCTTAATATAATTATATAGGTAGTACTAAGAATACTCTAAAACAGTGCATTTACCAGCACACCTCTTCATTTAATAATTACAAATACAAAAATAGAACATTCCTATCAAAATATCATTGGTATCTAAAGGAAACAAAAACAACACCCACATTAAAGTGGAAAATTCTAAAAGTTCATTATGTTTATACAAAAAACTATATATTATTAAATCACCAAAATAAAAATCTATTAAATAAACATAATGGGAATGATAACCATATGTAGACATTGCAAAATATTCACATTAGAAAATGGATAAAATCTAAATGAAATAACATGCGTATAATCAACAAAGGCTTAAGGAAAATAATTGCTGACAAACTATCAAAATAAAATAAATTAAAACATAAAATTATTTATATATAAAAAAAATTCTATTTATAAAAAAAGCTTTACAAAAATAAATAGATATTAGAAAAGATAATTATAATGATAGCAGAATTAAGTTAAAAATATTTTACTTATAAATCAATTTCGAGAAAATTACAACTAGGAGACCAAAAATGATAAGAAAATGAAAGATGACGGTACTAAATGGGCATATCATCAAAGACAAACCAAGCAAAAATGAAAAAGGAAAGTGATGAGATTAAGTTAAAGGCAAGTTGACATCTTGACCATAAAGGAGGAAAAGAAGAAAAAGAAAAGATAAAGGAAGAGAAAAAAAGAAGAAAAGAAATAATGTATTCTTTGGGGCCAAATTCCAAAATGAGTCTTCACTCTGATTAGTTGAAAGAAACAGCAAACTGAAGGTTTTTGTATTTAAGAAATGTAAATCACATCTGTACAACCATTATCAAGCATTGCCTGATGGAAAGGAATCTATCTCGAAACATAGAAATTTGTATTTATAATGTACAATTAATTCATAATGATATGTATAGATATATATGTATAGAGAGAGAATCTCAGTAATGGAGATTCTTATCCTACAAGTGACATTTGGTCATTCAGTGAATAATATAACTGAAGTGATGAATTCTAAAGTTTCATTTTTTAATTTCTCATCACTTTCATTTTCATTTCAATGTTCTGCTTCCATCAAGAAATGGACGAAGCTTAAACGTCCAAAATCTCCTTCGCTGTTGCCTGTCCTGTCATCATTTGTATTGAATTAAATGAATTCTTAGAGGCAATTAAAATTCCTCTTAACTTGAATACCACTTTTAATATTTCAATTTTATTGGTTTTTTCTTTGGTGCCTAACAGACATTAGGGAGGTTTCATTAAATTTATTGGTTTTTTCTTTGGTGCCTAACAGACATTGGAAGTTTCATTAAACTGTGAGGCAAATTTTGAACCATAAACACATTTATTGCATATTGGGTAAAAAAATTATAATTCACTCTTTTATTTTTGCACCTACACGAGTAAAAATATGAAATATTTTGCATTTTTTTTGCTCTAATATCAAATGTGCTGCAAATTGGTTTTTTGCTTTTTAGGATTTTTTGTCTTGTGGTTGTTTTTTTGTTTTATTTGTGTTACTTCTCTCACTTTGATGAAAATTCTTGACATCATTTTGAAATCAGCTGCCAATTTGACCTCATCGAATCTATCAGATTTACTATTAGTACCGGAGAAAATACAAAACCGGTTGACAACTGATGATATCAGAAGTTCATTTATAGAATTAGCTGCTAATTAGAGCTTATCTTGTCCATGAGATTACCAATTAAGTCAGGAGTAAATTAATATCAAGTTGAGAATTTATATCAATAGAGTGATTTTTTTAAAATCAGCTGCCAATTTGACTTTATCAAGTCAATCAGATTTACTTTTAACAAAGGAGTAAATTGTTACCATGTTGAAAATTGATATCAAGAGCATTTTTTTGATATCAGTTCAATTTTCTCTCATCAAATCAAACGTATTTACTATTAAGACAGTAAACAGTTTCTGAGTTGTCAACTGATGATATCAAGAAAGTCATTCTTGATATCAATATAATCTAATCAAATTGGTCAGTTTTATTAGTAAAATACATTGTGTTGAGCACTGATGATATCAAATAGGTAACTTTTTGGAAACAGCTGCTGTGATCTTATCAAATCAATCAATTGTATGAATTGAATAGGCACTGAGTTGAGTACTGACGATAGCAAAGACATTTTGGAAATCAGCTGCGAATTTCTTCTTATCAAATCAAAGTTACTGTTAAAACAGGAGTAGATAAATACAAAGGTGTGAACTGATGACAGCAAGGTCATTTTTGAAATCAACTGATGATTTGATCTATCAAATTGATCAGACTTACTATTAGACAGGAGTAAATAGTCGCTGGTTGAGGAATGTTGCTATCAAGAAGGTCACTTGTAAAAACAGATGCTAATTTGCTCCTATCAAATCAATCAGATCAGCTTTTAATTAGTAAATACATACATTGAGAATTGATATGAAGAATACAATTTTGAAATCGGCTGCCAATATGACTATTGAAATTGACCAGATTTCCGTTTAGAAAAGGAGTAAATTGATACCAAGTTTAGAATTTTTGATATCAGAGTTATTTTTTAATTAAGCTTCCAATTTGACCTTATCAAATCATTCAGATTTATTATAAAATAGGAGTAAATACATACTGATTTGAGAATTGATGATATTAGAAAGGTAATGTTTTAAATCAGTGACCAAAATGACCTTATCAAGTCAATCAGATTTACTTTTAACAAAGGAATAAAGAGATACAGAACTGAGAATTGATGATATCGAAAGTTGTTTTTGAAATCTGCTGCCAGTTTGACTTTGTCAAATCTATCAAGTCATTGTTAAGGCTAACATATGGGTCATTTTTTAAAACAGCTTCCGTTTTGATCTTATGAAATCAATCAGATTTGTCTTAAAACAGGAGTAAATAGATACTTTCTTCGGAACTGATGATATCAAGAAGGTCATTTTGAAATCAACTGCCAATTTGACATCAAATCGATCAGCTTTACTATTAAGACAGGAGTAAATAGGAACTGTGTTGAGAATTGATGATATCAAAAAAGTTCATCTTTGAATTCAGCAGCCAATTTGATCATGTTTAATTGATCAGGTTTACTACTAAGACAGGAGTAAATAAATACCGAAAGTTGAGAATTGATGATATGTAGCTCATTTCTTTTAAATCCACTGCCAATTTAAACTCATTATATCGATCAGGTTTACAATTATGACAGGAATAAATGAACAGCAAGTTGAGAATTGATCAGTTTTACAAATAAGGCAGGAGTAAATACATAGAGAGTTGCAAATTGATCATATCAAGAAGGTCATTTTATATCCCAGTTGCCAATTTGAACTTACCAATTAGGACAGGAGTAAATAGATACCATGTTGAGAATTGAGAACATCAAAAGTTCATTTTGAAATCAGCTGCCAAATTTAACTTTTTTTAAATTGATCATATGAAGAAAATCATTTTTATCACAGTTGCCGATTTGAACTGAGAACTTACCAATTAAGACAGGAATAAATAGATACCAATTTTAGAGAACTGAGGATATCAAATCAGCTGCTAATCTCACCCCTTTATCAAATCAGATTGACTATTAACCCACAGGAGTAAAAGACACCGAGCTGAGATCTGTTGATATCAAGAAGATTGTTCTTAAAATTAGTTGCCAATTTGACCTTATCAAATCGATCAGATTTACAAGAGTAAATAGTTACCAAGTTGAGAATATATGATATCAAGATCATTTTTTAAATCAGCTGCAAAATTGATGTTATCCAAGTTATAAAAAAACAGTTACGTAATGTTACCTTTTCCATTGTAAACTCTCCTAACAATTTGGTTACCAGCTAATTCAAATCAAAACCCAGATTTTTAACAAAATTTCAATGGGTTAGAAGAGATTAAGAAAATATTTTAAATAATTAGAAAATAATTTGATCTTTCCTCTTGATAATAACAGAAACATTTCGATGGAGAAAGTTTGTTTATTTTTATTTTTTAATCATATCACCCCAAGCATGGCGAAAACGCCACTGATGCGCAGGGCTACGTAAAATTGAAAAGATTGGAAAAGAGAAAAACCGGAAACCACAACCTAAACAAGAAACAAGGGATGAGCCTCTTCACCTGTTCAATAGACGTGGGTGGAGTGTGAACCGGGCGATAATTTAATCCCTATCTACTCCAATTAAAAAGAATAAACAATAAAAATAAAGAGTGAAAAGACTGACAAGAGAAAAAACCGGAAACCACAACCTAAACAGGAAACAAGGGATGAGCCTCTTCACCTGTTTAGTAAGTTCGAACTGATTTTCATTCATACTGTAGTATTTTTTTACCGATTTGGTGGAGATACCCACCACAAAGAACATCATCAACCCGCCATTTCATTTTCCATTTTCGAGGCTATACAGAGCAGGTAATTTTTAGCTGTTATTTTAGAAATTCTATTAGACTCGTTACAAATCTGTGCAATTAGGTCGGTAATGTTTTTAGTTCCTGACCACTGACAATACTTTTCTCTATTTATTCTAACATGAATACTCAAATGTTGTCACCAGCTGCACAATTCCTTTCCCCTACGGATGCAACAACTGGGGGTTTTTTTTTTCGATCTTTGCCCAGATATTATTCATTCAAACACCAACGTAGAGTAACAATTTTACTTGAGATTCACAAATAAAATTCATATTTATGTGTATTTCTCGTAAGTTTTCCTGTAATTTCGTTAATCAGCGCTTCATAAATGAAGGGCAATCATTTTCTTCTTCTCTAAAAAAGTGTTGTTTTTACATAGCAAAAATTCTAATAAGCATTTGAATAAAATAATTTTGAAGTAATCGGTATTATGGGTTCACATTAAATATTTTTAGAAATTCCAAGCCTAATTATTATATTGTTTATTTTATTTTTTATTTTGTGTATTAAAAATACTTAATGATGCAAGAAAGAGAGAACTGGTAAATTTGTATCTAGCAAAAATAGATATTGAGCGATCTTTGGACGATCATCTACCAAATTTTCCTGACGATTTCTCGAATATTCATAGTTGTTATAAACAAATATACTGTTTAATTGCAAAAAAAAAAACAAAAGCATAGTATCTACTGAAAGTAATTTTTGAAAAAATAATTTTAAAATTGTCAGGAGTTCCTTATTTTTTTTTTTTTTTTATATATATATATATCACCCCGTGCAAGGTGGTAATGCCACTGATGTGCGGGGTTACGTAGGAGTGAAAGATTGGAAAAGAGAAAGCCGGAAACCACATCCTAAACAGGGAATAGGGATGAGCCTCTCACCTGTTCAATAGACGTGGGTGGGGTATAGACAGAGTAGTTTAGTCTATCTACTCCAATGTGTGTGTGTGTGTGTGTGTGTCTACAACAACCTCAATCTTTTTATATCCATACCAATTTGATTTTATCATTAAAACATTTTTAGGACGCCTACAATTGTCTTGATGAGTTTTCTCTTTGTTCGACATAAGGGAATTAATGGTAGCATTATGATGTTCATTATTTACATGGATTCGAACTACTACCAACGCAGACATTAGAAAGTCCTTGGCCATCGAAATAACTCATTCATGTGTCTACAGGTCGTCTACTGTAGACAGTATTGGTTTTATGACTGTCATCTACAAGTCACCCACCAATGGGGTCTAAAAGTAGCACTAGAAAGAATTTCCTCACTTTTATTTTGACGTTTCGGCCGTTATATGGCACGGCTTTTCTCAGATACTTGGAATTATGATCGAAATAAAGTGTTTAGTTCAGAGAGTTCCAAGCACCTGAAGAGGCTGGAGTTAACAACAGCCGAAACGTTGTGAATATAGCAATAAGATGAGGGAAAACCTCGAACAATGTAAAATGCTATTGATTACGAAGTGTTAAATGCCTAAAAAAAAAGGATTTTACTATTTGAAGTTTCGGCTATTAACATTTAATAAACATGTCTGAGTACCAGACATCAAAAAATAAATAAATAAGGTGAAATTAATTAGATTTCGTTAATTTGAAGAGTGCCTAAGGTTTTCTTTCTATTTTTATAAAGTATTTCGTTACTCTTAAAGGGATACGGATATTAATGTTAGTTTTATTTTCTTTAATTCTGATTTGAAGGATTTGTGCCAAAATTAAGCAGTATGAAGAAAGATGACATTGCTTTTGTAAGCAAAAAAAAACAAAAAAAAAAGATAAAAATATATATTCTAAATTCTGAGAGTGTGTTATTTGTGAAAATCGAATTTGTATTATCTTTGGCATTGACCTGAAATTGAACACGGACCAATAGGCACGGCAGTCGGAAAGACGCCACTACCTCAGGTCAAGGAGACAGCCGTATTTTCACGACTGCTAACTTATTTCTCCACTTTCATACTCTTGTCGTCTCCGCCTTTTATTTAATGCGTTCTGCTCGTTTTTTGTAGCCTTTCTCCATTACTTTCGTTCGAGCGGCAAAATGTCTTTTTTTATTACTGGTTCCGGATTTCTTCTCCTCCCGACACACTTTCTTTTTCCCTCTGCTCTCACTTTAATTCTCATTATACTCACTCTTTCTTACTATCTCTCTCTTTGTCTATTTGTATCTCTACGGATCTAATTGTTAAAATGGTTAACAAGTCTATGCAGTAAAATTACATTTTATTCCTCCTCTTATCGAGAGAAGCATGATTAAAATAGACGTATCTAGGTATTTATGCTTGTAAATACTGGTTAGCTCGCCCAACTGTACACCATTCTCTTCGTCAATTCTTTCTATCTATCTATCTGATTATCTTTATCCATTAGGTCATTGAAAAAAAACTGAGAACAGCATAGTATGATTCAAAAAGATCCCAAATATAACAAACTTTTTCCCTCAATGTTTATATTATTTTTAAGAGGAAAGATCAAGTAATTTTTTTAATTATTTAAAAAAATTTTAATCTTTCTAACATTTTTAAATTTCCTTAAAAATGTTTTGTTTTGAAAAGTTTTAAATTGATTTGTCAATAAGAAACGTTTTACTCCTGGACACCAAATGATTGCATTTGCCACTTTTTTTTTAGGTTAAAAACACATTAATTTGGGAGTCTCTCAAAAATCAAATAATTGTTGGATTTTAATAAAACTTTTCAGTATTCATTCACAAATGAATGAAATTACTTTTAAAATTATTTTTTGAAATTTGATAATTTTTTTTTTACCTCTGTTACCCCACTTAAAATATAAATCCATGAAATGTTAAACTTTCTATGATTTCTCAAACTTTTTTTTTATTAATTCAACGCATATGGACTCATTCGGGAATATCGTCATCTATTTTTTCATCTTAAGTTTGCTATCACTGTCAAGAAACCTTCTCCGAAGAGTAAAATAAAAAATGCAATAAAATATTGATATAATTAAGATTTGATAATCTTGTAATTACTGGAATAAATATCTTCTATGGGACATACTCAAAAAAAAATTTTTTTCGATTAATAATAAAATTTTTTACAAAAAATTTATTTTATTTTTTTAATTTTTTTTATTATTAAATAATTTAATAATGTATAAGCTTTTAAAAATATTTTTAAAATCCCCAAAAGAATTGACGGTGAGTAGACTTTTTAGTTAAGAGCTGATTAACATATTGCCTATCTAAAGTTATTGAAAAGTTTAATAAAAATCGTTTCCCGCCCAAATGTTTAATTAATTGAATAAAAAAAATTTTTGTGTGTAAATATGTTCATTTGCAGATTCCCGTTTTTTGAGTAAGTACGATGTTCCATAAGGTCATAACATGTTTCCGCAATGCATATACAGTACTATAAAAGATTAAATTAGATATTTTACCATGCCTTCAAACATTGATAAATTAATGATATGAAAAATACATAAAAATGTTAGTAAATAACATGGAGATAACTTTGTTTAGTTATTTTAATTTCATTCTTTGTATTAAATTAAAGAAGTTATTTTTAAAAGAAATTTAATTTTTGTATTCGAAAGCATATTCAAATATCTGGCTATAAATCTAAACTAACATTCTATTAAATATTATATAATTGCTGAAATTATTATTTAAATTTTACTATTTAATTAAAAACCAAAAAAAAAAAAAAATTAAAATGTTAAGTTTTTTGGCCGTATTCTTGTCGTCATACTTTCCGTCTGATCTCATAAATCTTTTAACACCTCTGCATTACGTAATCGTTGTGATGACAGGTAGGGCTACCGTAGTTTTTAGGTAGGTTGTTTTTATTGTAAATTTTGTGAAAAAAGTTATGACTTGAAAACAGATAAAGGTAAGTTTCAATTTTAAAAATTGACGTGACATGTCAGCGAGGTGTATTTTAGTTTTGCAAGATTTTTAAACACAGAAAAATTTGGCTACTGTTTACATAGTGTTGACAGAATGTGTCGATCAATCAAAAATGGTGGGAAATTTAACTTGAATTTGTCCGATTTCAATAAAAATTAGATTAAAATCAACGCAATTTTCGGTTTAAAAAATACCAGTGTATTTTTTTTCGGGAAGAATTTAATCTCCTGGCTTTCGATGCTAGCTAAATTTTAAAGCTTGAAGATAAGTTATTTATTTTCACAAAAATTTAAAATTTAAATTTAGGTGTAGAAAAATATCTATCTATCTATATATATATATATAAGACAGATTAAGATAGAGAGATGCCTTGTCTAGAAAAATGGCTAGTGAACTAGCCCAAGTCGACGTCATTGCTACTCTGCTGGAGAGATTTTAAGTGAAACCTGGACTTTACTAGCTTTGCACCATGACGAAGCTAAAATGCCTCTTATTACCATATAAGTTATACAGTTAGAGATAATGAGTTTCCTTGTTTCTCCTCGGCAAGTATTATAAAATTGGCGCCAATTTTCAAATTTGAAATGATCTCACAGTTTTGAAACTCAGTTTTATAAGCTTAGATTTTTAACTCTTCAAAATAATTTCGATCTCTTCTTCTTTGTGCCGTGTCTCTACTGGACGTTAGCGATCATTGTTCTCCACTATTTTCTTTCATTTGTAGTATTTAGTATAGTTTTTTTTTATTTTTTATTTTTAATTCCGCTTTCAACGTAGAAGACCCAACAAGAATTTCTTGAATTCTGAAATAAAATTCATATTTATGTTATTTCTCGTCGTAAGTTTTTAATAATTTCGTTAATCAGCTTCACGTAAATACGAGGCCAATCATTTTCTTCTTCTAAAAAGTGACATTTCTGTAAAATTCTAATAAGCATTTGAATAAAATAATTTTGAAGTAATCGGTAGTACTAGGTTCACATTAAATATTTTTAGAAATTCCAAGCCTAAAATTATTATATTATTTTATTTAATTTAATTTTTAATTTGTTTATTAAATACTTAAAGATGCAATAAAAGAGAGAACTGGTAAATTTGTGTCTAAGCAAAAATAGATGTGATTATATCATAACTTTTCATTTTAATCTCGTTTTGGGTTGTAAATTACTACCTAATTTTTTTAACAATTTTCCTCTTCGGACAGAAATAATCTTTTAAAGTAACTTTAATATCTATATAATTTAACAAACAAACTAAAATCTTTTTCTATCGATTGCAATTGATTTTTTTGAGCAGAAATGACAAAACTATACTTACTCAGAAATTTGAATGTGTTAATCGACAAGCAGAATGATTTTTCGAAATTATTGAAAAATATAATTGATAAGAAGACTAATTTGAAATTGTAGGCTGTCATTCAAACAGCAGATTATGAATAGGGTGTCATTTTTGACTTAATGAATGTGATTACATTCAATTTTAAAAATGATATTCCTGAAAATTGAAAAATAAAACTTTTTAACCCTTTCGGTTCACTCCACCCAAACAACTAGGCTACTTTTGGGGGGATAACATTATCGGAATATTTAATCAAGATTAAATTGGAGAGATCTTCACTTAATTTTGTCAAATCTTTAAATCGATTATTTTCACAAATACATTGCATTGTGATGGCCAAGAAAGAATTAATTCAGATTACTGTAAACTTTTGTGAAGTTGAAATTCTTTAATATAAAATTAGCAATTAAATACTGAACAAATGAGCATAATTGCCTCCTAAATGTTTTTAACAAATTTTCTCTAGCACATAGAAAATGTACATAAGTGTTTTTAGTAAACTAAAATTTGAAAATTAATTTTTAAAATAAAAATTTTTTTTGAGGTTTTATTATATATATATTAATGGAAAGTAAAATGAATTTGAAATTTTCTTTGTCAACAAAAATATCTGGTATGTATTAAACAATAAAATTATACTGATTAGATTCTAAAATTTTTCAATTTTATTTTTCAATTTTTGCGGCCATTTACATTTTTTTATTTTGTTTAAGCATTTGTTTTCGTTTTTTACAAATGTTAGATTATTTTTTTTGTACAGGAAGTTAAAAAAACAATTTTGTCACTGCCAATTAATAGTGTAGATGCAATGAAACGTTATCCAATTTCCTCCAGCCTTTTTTGTGATGTTTCTTTTCGTTTAATAAATTTTGTGGCACAAGGCCGAATTTGCGGGGCTATAAAACGATGCTTTCAGCCATTGTCCTAAGCCTTTGACATATCAGTACAATTAGGTCAGTAATGTTTTCTTCCTGACCACTGGCAATACTTCTCTATTCTTAACATAAATAACGTTAATTGTTTGGTCGTTACATTTTATTTTGTTGAATTTCTTTAAATAAGTTAAAATAAAAAATAATTTAATTAATTTGATTAATAGTGTAGATGCAATGAATCGTTATCAATTTCCTCAGCCTTTTTTATACTCTTTCTTTTCGTTTAATAAATTTTAAAGTGGAATAAATAAAAAATTGCTATATCAATTATGAACAGTACAATTAAACAGTAGACTAAAATATTGAAAAGGTGAAGGGATTACCAAGCACCAAAATTTTAATATCAAAACGGTAAGAAAATTAATAAATAAATAAAAGCAATTAACTAAAAATCAAAATTTCTAACGTGTTAAAAAGATTAAAAATATTTTTTAAATAATTAAAAAATACTTTAATCTTTTCTCTTGATATGCTGAAATATTTTGACAGGAAAAGTTCGTTTTTATTACGTTTAAAATTTTTTTAAATTTTTACTTTCATGCATTTTGAATATTTAAAAATGCCTTCACTAGCTTTTCAAGATTCTCTCTCTCGGGGCGTAGGATACTGAATCCGTCTTGTTTGCTCTCTTTGTAGCGATCACTCACCGATTTGTTGTGTTCTGGAACTCATTTTTCCGCACATTAATCGCAAATAGATGTAAAATGATTTGAGTTCAGCAGATACATTTGCACAGAAATAGTGATGTTTTGAAAAGATTTGGAGGGGTAAAGACTGAAACAAAAAATTTCCCGTTATTAGGTTCAATTCTATTGGTTGGTCCTTTTCTGCTGGCTCCACCCACTTTATATAAATAGAGCTTGCGGGCGAGATCAGACGATTCATAAATATTCCTTGAAAGAAGCAACATGGATAACGAATATCTTCCTGACTTCTTTCAAACATGTGGTTCTCAATTTTTTGTGGAAGATAAAAATGAAGAAGAAGAAATCCTCTCAGAACTTTTACAACCACGTTGGCCATGAGCTGCTAGCACACTTGACCGGTATTTCTTCTGACCCCCCAACTGGAGCTGTTCGGGGGCTTAGTAATCGAATCTGATTTGGTTCGGCGTGCCGAAATCAAGCCGAACAGCCCGTTCCGGCCACCCCTCAACAAGGACCCAGGAAAGAGGTCGGCCACGAAAGAACGAACTCTTTCCCGCTGCTGAACTCAGTCGAAAATGTTGTAAGTTATTTTATTTACTTATTTTTATTTTTAGTCCCTATGAAGTAGTTAATTTATTTTACACTCTCTGTTAAAATTAAATACAATAAATAGGGATATTAAGGTTCCGTTTTTTTCAGGGGTTATATCATCATAGATATGATAACCGCTCCTATAGTATTTTTAATTTTAACTTTTTATTTATTTATCCATTTATTCTTCAGTCGAGAGAAGACATTCGAACGAAGAGAGAGAAAAAAAAACGTAAATGTATGAGCCAGATCGAGAAGGCACAACACAACCACCAAGAAAGAGAACGAAGGAAGAGGATGACAATGCTTTGGAAGGTCTTCGAGAATTGGTCCTGAGGACGATAAAAGGCCTCCCAGAAGAAAATCGTTGACGAGGCAACAAAATACCTCAAAGAAGGAAAAGCCTGTTTTTCTTTCGTATTTGAAAGAAAAACAAAGGCATGTAACTTTAAAAACAAAAAGAAGCGAAAATTAGAAGCCGAACTAGCTTCCAGGACCAAATGGTAAGAAATATTTTCAGAATTTCTATCATTTTTTTTTCTTTTCCAATTTTTTTTTTTTTTAGCTACACAGTCCACACCCTTGGATATCTAAAATGAAAATGTCTAGCTAGCTTTTTGTTATATTTCGTTTCTGAAGGTTTGCCGTTTATCTCATTCGTTAACATGGAGGTATCTCGTAATTCGTTTACTACAACTAGAGAAATTTTCGACCGGTGTTCTGAAATATTTCTTACACACGCACACACAACGGGGCCGTAGACATGTTTTAGCGGGTAACCAAATCATCTGTCATGTATGGCGATGTTAGCAGCGTCATTTTGGCGCGAAACCTTCTGCCAATCAGAAAACTGCAACGGTTTCTTTCTTTTCACACACCAGCCATTTAATTTAATTTATTTTATTTAAAGAATTCTTTGTGTAATCTGTTTTTATTTTAACTATTTTTAACTGTTGTTGTCTGACTTAATTTTTTTTCTTTTTATTTTTAGGTGTCCTTGTTATATGGGAAGAGAGGCGTGGGATGTCGCCTAAGGACCTTCACAAATTAGTGAAGAGACCATCTCGAGTACACCTCGTGATGAGAATGTTGAGATAGCTATTGGTTAGCTAGAATCGTTTCGCCCCAGATCACCCAGAAGTCCTGGCCAGTCTTCTGATGATTCTGAAGAAGAAGAAATCAATGTCGGGGGGTATAAAAGAAGTTGGTGTCTGTTGCACGATAACAGGAATA
>JBBBDQ010017665.1:0-11012 GCA_037127315.1 Ascarosepion bandense | reverse complement strand
CATCAAATCAAACGTATTTACTATTAAGACAGTAAACAGTTTCTGAGTTGTCAACTGATGATATCAAGAAAGTCATTCTTGATATCAATATAATCTAATCAAATTGGTCAGTTTTATTATTAAAATACATTGTGTTGAGCACTGATGATATCAAATAGGTAACTTTTGGAAACAGCTGCTGTGATCTTATCAAATCAATCAGAATTATTATGAATTGAATAGGCACTGAGTTGAGTACTGACGATAGCAAAAAAGGCATTTTGGAAATCAGCTGCCAATTTCTTCTTATCAAATCAAGAAGATTTACTGTTAAAACAGGAGTAGATAAATACAAAGGTGGAACTGATGACAGCAAGATCATTTTTGAAATCAACTGATGATTTGATCTATCAAATTGATCAGACTTACTATTAAGACAGGAGTAAATAGTCACTGATTTGAGGAATGTTGCTATCAAGAAGGTCACTTGTAAAAACAGATGCTAATTTGCTCCTATCAAATCAATCAGATCAGCTTTTAATTCAGGCGTAAATACATACATTGAGAATTGATATGAAGAATACAATTTTGAAATCAGCTGCCAATATGACTATTGAATTGACCAGATTTCCGTTTAAGAAAGGAGTAAATTGATACCAAGTTTAGAATTTTTGATATCAAGAGTTATTTTTTTAATTAAGCTTCCAATTTGACCTTATCAAATCATTCAGATTTATTATAAAATAGGAGTAAATACATACTGATTTGAGAATTGATGATATTAAGAAGGTAATGTTTTAAATCAGTGACCAAAATGACCTTATCAAGTCAATCAGATTTACTTTTAACAAAGGAATAAAGAGATACAGAACTGAGAATTGATGATATCAAGAAAGCGGTTTTTGAAATCTGTTGCCAGTTTGACTTTGTCAAATCTATCAAATTAATTGTTAAGGCTAACATGGGTCATTTTTTAAAAACAGCTTCCGTTTTGATCTTATGAAATCAATCAGATTTACTCTTAAAACAGGAGTAAATAGATACTTCTTCAGAACTGATGATATCAAGAAGGTCATTTTTAAAAAATCAACTGCCAATTTGACATCAAATCGATCAGCTTTACTATTAAGACAGAGTAAATAGAACTGTGTTGGAGAATTGAGGATATCAAAAAGTTCATCTTTAATCTGTAGCACTGATCATGTTTAATTGATCAGATTTACTACTAAGACAGTGAGTAAATAAATACCGAGTTGAGAATTGATGATATGTAGCTCTTATTTTCTTAAATCCACTGCCAATTTAAACTCATTATATCGATCAGGTTTGATAAATTATGAGCAGGAATAAATAGACAGCAAGTTGAGAATTGATCAGTTTACAAATAAGGCAGGAGTAAATACATAGAGAGTTGCAAATTGATTCTCATCAAGAAGGTCATTTTATATCCCAGTTGCCAATTTGAACTTACCAATTAGGACAGGAGTAAATAGATACCATGTTGAGAATTGAGCATCATCAAAAAGTTCATTTTTGAAATCAGCTGCCAAATTTAACTTTAAATTGATCATATGAAGAAAAAATCATTTTCATCACAGTTGCCGATTTGAACCGAACTTACCAATTAAGACAGGAATAAATAGATACCAATTTCTTTCGAGAACTGAGGATATCAAATCAGCTGCTAATCTCTACCTTATCAAATCAGATTGGACTATTAACACAGGAGTAAAAAGACACCGAGCTGAGATCTGTTGATATCAAGAAGGTCATTCTATACCGACACAATCAATTCTATCAAATCTAGAATCGACTACAAGAGCAACAGGTTAACAAGTTGAGAATATATGATATCAAGATCATTTTTTAAATCAGCTGCAAAATTGATGTTATCAAGTTATAAAAAAACAGTTACGTAATGTTACCTTTTCCATTGTAAACTCTCCTAACAATTTGGTTACCAGCTAATTCAAATCAAAACCAGATTTTTAACAAAAATTTAACAAGAAGAGATTAAGAATATTTTTTAAATAATTAGAAAATAATTTGATCTTTCCTCTTGATAATAACAGAAACATTTCGATGGAGAAAGTTTGTTTATTTTTATTTTTTTAATCATATCATTCCCAAGCATGGCGAAAACGCCACTGATGCGCAGGGGGCTACGTAAGAGTGAAAAGATTGGAAAAGAGAAAAACCGGAAACCACAACCTAAACAAGAAACAAGGGATGGTTTCTTCAATTCGTTCAATAGACGTGGGTGGAGTGTGAACCAAGAGTTTAGTCTATCTACTCCAATTAAAAAGAATAAACAATAAAAATAAAAAGAGTGAAAAGACTGACAAAGAGAAAAAAACCGGGAACCAACCCCAAACAGGAAACAAGGGATGAGCCTCTTCACCCGTTTACGTTTGGGGGTAGTTTTCATTCATACTGCTATTTTTTTACCGATTTGGTGGAGATACCCACAAGAACATCATCAACCTGCCATTTCATTTTCCATTCGAGGCTATACAAGGCAGGTAATTTTAGCTGTTATTTTAAATTCTATTAGACTCGTTACAAATCTGTGCAATTAGGTCGGTAATGTTTTAGTTCCTGACCACTGACAATACTTTTTCATTTATTCTAACATGAATACTCAAATGTTACCAACTGCACACTCTTTCTACGGATGCAACAACTGGGGGTTTTTTTTTTCGATCTTTGCCCAGATATTAATTCGTTCAAACACCAATGTAGAATAACAAGAATTTTACTTGGATTCACAAATAAAATTCATATTTATGTGTATTTCTCGTAAGTTTTTCATACCTTCGTTAATCAGCTTCAGAAATAAGGCAATCATTTTTCTTCTTTCTCTAAAAAGTGACATTTTTACATAGCAAAATTTAATAAGCATTTGAATAAAATAATTCTTGTGAAGTAATCGGTATTATGGGTTCACATTAAATATTTTTAGAAATTCCAAGCCAATTATTATATTATTTTATTTTATTTTTATTTGCATATACATTTTCATTACGGGTAAAAGAGAACTAAATTTGTACCTAGCAAAAAGGAGATATTGAGCGATCTTTGGACGACTGTTCACCAAATTTTCCTGACACGATTTCTCGAATATTCACGTCATTATTATAAACAAATATACCATATCTACAAAAAACAAAAACATAGTATCTACTGAAAGTAATTTTGAAAAAATAATTTTAAAATTGTCGGAGTTCTCTTTTATTTTTTTTTTTATATATATATATATCACCCCGTGCAAGGTGGTAATGCCACCGACAGTAGTTATGAGAGTGAAGATTTGAAAAGAGAAAGCTTGAAACCACATCCTACCAGGGAACAAGGGATGGTTTCTTCACCTGTTCAATAGACGTGGTGGAGAGAATCCAGTGATGAATAGTTCATCTACTCCAATGTGTGCTCACAACAACCTCAATCTTTACATCCATACCAATTTGATTTTTATCACAAAACATTTTTAGGACGCCTACAATTGTCTTGATGGATTTTCTCTTTGTTCGACATAAGGGAATTAATGGTAGCATTATGATGTTCATTATTTACATGATTCGAACTATTACCAACGCAGACATTAGAAAGTCCTTAGCTACATCAAAACTAATGGTCTGTATCATCTACAGGTCGTCTACTGTGAATAATCATTTATGACTGTCATCTACAAGTCACTCCACCAATGGGGTCTAAAAGCAGCAATTGTAGTCTCTCACTTTATTTGACGTTTCGGCCGTTAGAGCGTTTCTAAGTTTTTCTTTGATACTTGGAAATTCATGATCGAACAAAAGTAAGCAGTTCGAAGTTCTACAATTCCCGAAGAAGGTTGAGCACAACAGCTGAAATGCCGGTAACATAACAATAAAGATGAGAAAATACTCCGAACAATGTAAAAATACTGTGAATTTAAAGTGTTAAATGCCTAAAAAAAGTTGTACTGCTATTTGAAGTTTCGGCTATTAACATTTAATAAACATGGTTCGAGCACTGACATCAAAAAATAAACAACAAGGTGAAACCAATTGTAGATTTTGTGTTAATTTGAAAGAGTGCCTAAGGTTTTTCTTCTATTTTATAAAAAGTACTGTTACTCTTAAAGGGATACCAGATTCGTTGAATGTTAGGAAGTTTTATTTTCTTTTAATTCCGATTTGATTTGTGCTATGAGTCAACGAAGAAAGATGACGTTGGTTGCTTTGTAAGCAAAAAAATAAAAAAAGATAAAATACATTTCTACCCTGAGAGGTGTTATTTTAGAAAATCAATTTTAGTCGGTTTTGCGTTGAATTGAAATTGAATACGACTACGGCGGCAGTCGAAAGACGCCAATACCCCAGGTCGGGGCGCCCTGACTATTGACTGCTAACTGACTCCTCCCACTTTCTGCTCTTTGTTGCTCCCCGCCTTTTATTTAATGTTATTCTGCCTTGCTTGTAGTTTTCTCTCCATTGTCTTGGGCGAGCGGCAGCTATTATTTTTTATTACTTTTGCCTGGATTTCTTCTCCCGACATACACTTTTCCCTCTCACTCTCACTCTTAATTCTCATTATCTTTCACGCTCTTTCTTACTTATCTCTTTGTCATTGTATCTCTACGGATCTAATTGTTAAAATGGTTAACAAGTCTATGCAGTAAAATTACATTTTATTCCTCCCTCTATCGAGAGAAGCATGATTAAATAGATGCATTCAGGTATTTATGCTTGTAAATACTGGTTAGCCTCGCTAACCAGCTACTTTTTTCATTCTCTGTCAATTCTTTCTATTCATCTATCTGATTAAAATTTCCATTAGGTCATTGAAAAAAAAAACCCCAAAAAGACAGCATAGTATGATTAAAAAAGATCCCAAACATAAAAAACAAACTTTTTCCTCAAAATGTTTATATTATTTTTAAGAGGAAAGATCAAAGTAGTTTTTAATTATTTAAAAAAAATTTTAATCTTCTAACATTTTCGAAATTTTCACAAAATGTTTTGTTTTGAAAAGTTTTGATTGATTTGTCGGCTAAGAAACGTTTTACTCCTTGACACCAAACATTGCATTTGCCACTTTTTTTTAGGTTAAAAACACATTAATTTGGGAATTCTCTCAAAAATCAAATAATTGTTGGATTTTAATAAAACTTTCAGTATTCATTCACAAATGAATGAAATTGTTTCGAAATTATTTTTTTTTTAAAATTTTGATAATTTTTTTTTACCTCTGTTACCCCCACTTCACGTAAATCCGTTAACAGAACTTTCCGCAGTTGCTGAACTTTTTTTATTAGTTCAACGCAGTGACTCATTCGTAATATAAATCATCTATTTTTTTCATCTTAAGTTTGCTATCACTATCCGAAAACCTTCTCCGAAGAGTAAATAAAAATGTACAAAACTCTGATATAATTAAATTTGATAATCTTTTAATTACTGAATAATAATAACTATTAAGGACATAATTAAAAAAAAAATTTTTTTCGTATTAATAATAAAATTTTTAAAAATTGTTTTATTTTTTACTTTTTATTATTAAATAATTTAATAATGTATAAGCTTTTAAAAATATTTTTGAAATCCCCAAAGAATTGACGGTGAGTAGACTTTTAGTTAAGAGCTGATTAACACGTTTCATTTGAAATTGAAAAGTTTAATAAAAATCGTTTTACCCAAATATTTAAAATTAATTGAATAAAAATTTTGTGTGTAAATATGTTCATTTACGTTCCATTTTTGAGTAAGTACGATGTTCCATAGGAGTCATAACATGTTTCCATAATTACATCTACAGTACTATAAAAATTAAATTAGATATTTTTACCATGCCTTCAAACTTAGTGATAAATTAATGATATGAAAAATACATAAAAATGTTAGTAAATAACATGGAATAATCCTTTGTTTGGTTATTTTAATTTCATTCTTTCTTATTAAATTAAAGTTATTTTAAAAAGAAATTTAAATTTTTATTCAGAAAGCATATTCAAATATCTGGCTATAAATCTAAACTAACATTCTATTAAATATTATATAATTGCGAAATTATTATTCTAAAATTTTTATTATTTAGTTAAAAACCAAAAAAAAAAAAATTAAAATGTTAAGTTTTTTTTGGCCCGTAATGTCATACTTTCCGTCTGATCTCATAAATCTTTTAACACCTCTGCATTACGTAATCGTTGTTGTGATGACAGGTAGGGCTACCGTAGTTTTTAGGTAGGTTGTTTTATTGTAAATTTCTGGCAGAAAGGAATTATGACTTGATTGAAAACAGATAAAGGTAAGTTTCAATTTTAAAAATTGACTTAAATGACATGTCAGCGAGGTGTATTTTAGTTTTGCAAGATTTTTAAACACAGAAAAATTTCCATACTGTTTACAGTGTTGACAGAATGTGTCGATCAATCCTAAAAATGGTGGAAATTTAACTTGAATTTGTCCGATTTCAATAAAAATTAGATTAAAATCAACATAATTTTCGGTTTAAAAATACCAGTGTATTTTTTTCGGGAATTAAAATTTAATCTCCTGGCTTTCAATTAAAGCTAATTTTAAAGCTTGAAGATAAGTTATTTATTTTTAAAATTAAAATTTAAATTTAGGTGTAGAAAACATCTATCTATCTATATATATATATAAGACAGATTAAGATAAGAGATGCTCGGTTCAAAAATAGTTGTGGAACTAGCCTAAGCGACGTCATTGCTTACCTATGGAGAGATTTTGCGAAACTCGGGACTTTATAGCTTTGCACCATGACGAAGCTAAAATGCCTCCTTATTTACCATATAAATTTATACAGTTAGAGATAATGAGTTTTCCTTGTTTTCTCGGTTTAAAGTATTATAAATTGGTGCTAATTTTTCAAATTTGAAATGATCTCACAGTTTTGAAACTCAGTTTGTAAAGCTTAAGATTTTAACTCTTAAAATAATTTCGATCTCTTCTTCTTTGTGCTGTGTCTCTACTGGACGTTGGCGATCATTGTTTCCCACTATTTTCTTTCATTTGTAGTATTTAGTATAGTTTTTTTTTATTTTTTATTTTTAATTCAAACACCAACGTAGAGCACAACAAGAATTTTACTTGAATTCACAAATAAAATTCATATTTATGTATTTCTCGTCGTAAGTTTTTAATAATTTCGTTAATCAGCACTTCATAAATACGAAGGCCAATCATTTTTTTTCTTCTTTCTCTAAAAAGTGACATTTTTACATAGCAAAAATTCTAATAAGCATTTGAATAAAATAATTTTGGAAGTAACTTGTATTATGGGTTCACATTAAATATTTTTAGAAATTCCAAGCCTAATTATTATATTATTTTGTTTAATTTAATTTTAATTTTGTTTATTAAAAATACTTAAAGATGCAATAAAAGAGAGAACTGGTACTGAAGTTCAGCAAAAATAGATCTTGAGTTATCTCCCCTTAGCTTTTCATTTAATCTCGTTTTGGGTTGTAAATTACTATAATTTTTTTAAACAATTTTCCTCTTCGGACAGAAATAATCTTTTAGCAAACTTAATATCTATATACTCGTTATTCATTAATAAAAATCTTTCTGTCAATTTACGATTAGTTTTAAAACAGAAAATAGTATAAAAATGCCTCTACTCGAAATTTGAATGTGTTAATCGACAAACGAAATGATTTTTCGAAATTATTGAAAAATATAATTGATAAGAAGATCAATTTGAAATTGTAGGCTGTCAATTCAAACAGCAGATTACATAGATAGGGTGTCATTTTGACTTAATGAATGTGATTACATTCAATTTTAAAATGATATTCTGAAAATTGAAAAAATAAAAACTTTTTTTAACCCTTTCGGTTCACTCAACCCAAACAGCTCAACCACTTTGGGGATGTTTGTCATCAGGAATATTTTAATCAAGATTAAATTGGAGAAGTCTTCACTTAATTTGTCAAATCTTTAAATCGAAGATTATTTCCGCAAATGCATTGCATTTGATGGCCAAGAAGAATTAAATTTAGATTATATAACTTATTAATTGGGAATTCTTTAAACAAAATTAGCAATTAAATACTGAACAAACTAAAAGTGTTAAACGTTTCCAAATGTTTTTAACAAATTTTCTCTGCTCTTGCGAAATGTACCTCCAGTCATTTTCAAAACTAATTTGAAAATTAATTTTTTAAAATAAAAATTTTTTGAAGGTTTTATTATATATATATTAATGGAAAGTAAAATGGTTAAATTTAATATTTCCAGTAAACAAAATACCTCTGGTGTATATTAAACAAATAAATTATACTGATTAGATTCTAAAATTTTTCAATTTTTATTTTTCAATCTTTGCGGCCATTTACATTTTTTTTTATTTTGTTTAAGCATTTGTTTTTCGTTTTACAAATGTTAGATTATTATTTTTTTGTACGGAAGTTAAAAGAAACAATTTTGTCACTGCCAATTAATAGTGTAGATACAATGAAACGTTATCAATTTCCTCCAGCCTTTTTGTAGTGTTTCTTTTCGTTTAATAAATTTTGTGGCACAAGGCCGAATTTGCGGCTATAGAAGCAGGTAACTTTCAGCCATTGTCCTAAACTTGTGACATATCTTGTGCAATTAGGTCAGTAATGTTTTTCTCCCTGACCACCGCGTTACTCTTTTCTATTCTTAACATAAATAACGTTAATTGTTTGATCGTTACATTTTTATTTTTTTTGTTTAAATTTCTTAAATAAGTTAAAATAAAGAAATAATTTAGTCAGTGCTAATTAATAGTGTAGATGCAATGAATCGTTATCAATTTCCTCCAGCCTTTTTTGTACTTTTCTTTTTCGTTTAATAAATTTTAAAATCGGAATAAATAAAAAGTGCTATCAATTATGAACAGTACAATTAAACAGTAGACACAAAATATTGAAAAGGTGGAAGGATTACCAAGACCCAAAATTTTAATATCAAAACGGTAAGAAAAATTAATAAATAAATAAAAGCAATTAACTAAAAATCAAAATTTCTAACGTGTTAAAAAACATTAAAAATATTTTTAAACAATTAAAAATACTTTTAATCTTTTCTTCTTGATAACAACAGAAATATTTTTTGACGGAAAAGTTCGTTTTTATTACGTTTAAGGTATTTTTTAAATTTTTACTTTCATGCATTTGAATATTTAAAAATACCTTCACTAGCTTTTTCAAGATTCCCCTCTCGGGGCGTAGGGATACTGAATCCGTCTTGTTTGTTTTTGTAGCGCGGACTACCCGCGATTTGTTGTGTTTCGAACCTATTTTACTAATCGCAAAACAGATGTAAAATGATTTGAGTTCAGCAGATACATTTGCACAGAAATAGTGATGTTTTGAAAAGATTTGGAGGGGTAAAGGCAAAACAAAAATTTCCCGTTATTAGGTTCAATTCTATTGGTTGGTCTATTTTCTGCTGGCTCCACCCAATTTTATATAAATAGAGCTTGCGGCGAGACTGACGATTCATAAATATTCCCTTTTGGAAAGAAGAAATATGGATAACGAATATCTTCCTGACTTTTCAAATATGTGGTTTCAATTTTTGTGGAAGATAAAAATGAGAAAGAAAGAAATCCTCCGGGGAACTTTTTCCTGACACGCTGGCCATGAGCTCCAGTACACGGATCAATATTCTGACCCCCAACTGGAGCTGTTCGTGGGTTTAGTAATGAATCTGATTTGGCTCGGCGATGCCGGAACTAAAACCGAACAGCCCGTTCCGGCCACCCCTCAACAAGGACCCAGGAAAAGAGGTCGGCCACGAAAGAACGAACTCTTTCCTCGCCGCTGAACTCAGTCGAAAATGTTAAAGTTATTTTATTTACTTATTTTATTTTTAGTCCTAAGGAAATTAGTTAATTTATTTTACACTCTCTGTTAAAATTAAATACAATAAATAGGGATATTGTTCCGTTTTTTTCAGGGGTTATACTCATCACAGATATGATAACCGCTCCTATATTTTTTAATTTTAATCTCTTATTTATTTATCCATTTATAGTGCTTCAGTCGAGAAGACATTCGAACGAAAGAAGAAAAAAAAACGTAAATGTATGAGCCAGGTCGAGAAGGCACAACACAACCACCAAGAAAGAGAATGAAGGAAAGGGATGACAATGCTTGGAAGGTCTTCGAGAATTGGTCCCTGCTGTAAGGGACGATAAAAAGGCCTCCCAGAAGAAAATCGTTGACGAGGCAACAAAATACCTCAAGAAGGAAAAGCCTGTTTTTCTCTGCATTTGAGAAAACAAAGGCATGTAACTTTAGAAGCAAAGAAGCGAAAATTAGAAGCCGAACTAGCTTCAGGACCAAATGGTAAGAAATATTTTCAAATTTCTATCATTTTTTTTTCTTTTTCCAATTTTTTTTTTTTAGCTACACAGTCCACACCCCTTGATATCTAAAATGAAAATGTCCGCGCTAGCTTTTTGTTATATTTCGTTTCTGAAGGTTTGCCGTTTATCTCATTCGTTAACATGGAGGTATCAATTCGTTTACTACAACTAAATTTTCGACCGGTGTTCCTGAAATATTTCTTACACACGCACACACTTGGGGCCGTAGAGATGTTTTAGCGGAGTAGCAAATCATTCGTCATGTATGGCGATGTTATGACGTCATTTTGGCGCGAAACCTTCTGCCAATCAGAAAACTGCAATGGTTTTCTTTTCACACACCAGCCATTTAATTTAATTTATTTTATTTAAAGAATTCTTTGTGCTAATCTGTTTTTATTTTAACTATTTTTTAACTGTTGTTGTCTGACTTAATTTTTTTCTTTTTATTTTTAGGTGTCCTTGTTATATGGGAAGAGAGGCGGATGTCGTTTCATGACCTTCAAAATTAGTGAAGAGACCATCTGAGTACACCTCCGTGATGAGAATGTTGAGATAGCCATTGAACAGCGAATCTGTTTACGATCACCCATGAAGTCCTGGCCAGTCTTCTGATGATTCTGAAGAAGAAGAAATCAATGTCGAAGTGTAAAATAGTTCATTTATCTAAAAACACACGACCAACAGGAATA
>JBBBDQ010017655.1:0-11114 GCA_037127315.1 Ascarosepion bandense | reverse complement strand
CAAAGAAGCCCGGACACAATAAGCGGCAAAGAAAAAAAAAGAAAAAAAAGCCTCCTTTTAATGTGGCAGGATGTTTGCCGTGTCTCCGAGGACACTGCCTAAAAGGCTATTAATCAATGTAAAAAGGTCAAAACATTGTGGAAATGTAAATGCATCAAAAACAAAGATGTTGAAGATCCACTTAACTTTCCAGAGGCCAAAGACTTTTGACAGTGGTGAGATTCGTGCGGGGTCGAGCCATGTATGGAGTATGCTTGGAGAGGCCAATGACTCCATCCTGGATGAGCCCTCCAATTGTGTACTTCTCCACAAACGATGACCAGAGGAATTTGACTGCCTCTTTGTTCTGGGAGGACCCCTATTTTTGTTCACCCTTCCCTTTACAGAGCTTTAAAATTAACATTCCCCCTGGATATTGGTGGCCTGTCCAATGATGGCACTATCAAGACTGAGATGGGCCAAGGCTCAATGGGACGGGCTGTCGGTATCCTGTCCCCTGGAGATGTTTGGTACAGTGCCTCAACCCTAATCGGACCATAATGGCCTGGTTAGCTAGCATAAATGGCCGGGGCCCGAGATCAGAGTCACGCAGGGCGGCCCCAGCCGTGATCTTCAGCGCCTCGGTGTGAATGTATGTTGTATACAGGAGACCCGGTTTTCAACTCGCGATCGCGAGGATATACTGTCTAGGAGGTTCGCCTTCATTCAGCATGTTTTGATGGACGCTCGAGAGGTGTTTCCTGGCTAGTGAGCAAGTCCTTGAATGCGGCGTGTACCCATGTCTTCGCAGATCCGCAGGCAGACTTTGTGTGCTGGATGTTACTATAAAGGATAAGTCTTTCGTCTCATTGGGGTTTATGCCCACGTCCATGCGGAGCGTCCTGCTTTGTTTCGGCAGATCGAGCCGTTTTTGACGACATCTCGTCGGGTAGTTTTATGGGCGATTGGAATGCCGTCCTTGACCCCGATATAGATCGCATAGGGGAAAGATCGGGTACTAACAACCTGATGTAAAAGCATTTTCGGGACTTTATCGACAGGTTCGATCTTGTCGATAAGTACCGAAATGAACACCCCGACATAGTATGGACTTGGACTAATAGGGGCAGCTCTTGCCACGGTGGTGCGTGCTAGCTTCGTCGACCGAGTCTTAGTGAGGAGAGTCGATGTGTGGCTCTTAGGTTGTCCAAGTTTTCATTCGATAGTTTACTCGGATCATAGGCTCGTCCGGGTCTGCAAACTTAGACAAGCCTAGGATTAAATTGGCCGGTTACTGGAAATTGAACTGTTCATTGTTTGAAGAGTATTTCAGGACCAGTTGAAACTAACGATAAAGCGGGAATTGACGTAGCTGTGGTTGGGAATAAGTGGTGGGGATCCTTGAACCAATATTAGATCGTTTGCCGTTGAATATAGCCGTCGACTCAATCTAGAAAGATTAGCAGCACAAACGGCAGAAGCCAAAGTTGATCGGGCTATCAAATCCCGTGTTAGTGGGGACGCAGCCTTAGCTAGCGGAGCAGGCCTCCTTGCTTATCAAGAAGGACCAAGCTCTTGTAGTTAGGGCTAGGTTAAAGAGAATGTCTCCTGAGGCAACGAACATGGCCGCAGAATTGCGTGCAGAGGAATTGAGAAATGCTAGCAAAAGGCATATCGCAAGCGTCACATTGCCGGATGGGAGAACCGTGACTACAAACGCGGGCATAGTTGAGGCTTTTCGTGACTATTTTCAGGATCTGTCTTTACCTGTGGAGCCCGGTCTGAGCACTGCTCAGTTCGATGCCTATTTGGCCGACTTCCCCCGCCTCGAGGCGGCTGAAGCGGCTGGGTGCGAGGGTCCCGTTACAGAGGCTGAGATTTGGGAGGCGCTTGCTGGCTGGCCGGGACAAGTCTCCGGGATTGGATGGTCTTCCTTACGAACTGTACTTGAGGCAGTCGCCCGTTCTTGTTCCCTTGCTGGCACCGATTTTCAACAACTGGATGAGGCAGGGCTCATACTCCCAACGCTTCACCAGGGTGCGGGATCAAGTTGCTGCGCAAAAGGCGACGGTGGGGGATTCGATAGATAACTTCAGGCCTTTGACGATGTTAAATACAGAGTTGAAGATTTTAGCCAAGATCTTAGCCAGCCAGTTTTGCAGGCTGTCCTCTCTAGTCTGATTGGCCCCGAGCAGACTTGTGCTGTGAAGGGTGGTAGGACCATTCAGGACAACCTTCTTACTGGTACGCTTGATCATTGAGAAAGTCGACACGGAAGCCGCGCTGATCAATTCTCTAGATCAGTCCAAGGCGTTCGATAGGGTTGACCATCGCGTTTTCGAGTCTGTCCTTTCCGCTGCCGGTTTCGGGCCCAATTTTCGCTCCCTGGATCCGACTTCGTACGCGTCCCCCGGTGCGCTGGTGGAAGTGAATGGAGTACGATCGAACCTTTTCTATTGACTCGCTCTATTCGTCAAGGCTTGTCCGCTCCTCGCCTTTGTTTCACGTTCTTGCGTTGGAGCCTTTCCTTCGCGTTAAAGGCGAATCCGGTCCTTCGCGGGATTACATTACCTGGTGCTACCACCTCGGCCAGGTATATTCTGCCCATGCTGACGACGTTTCGGCTCTTGTGTCGAGCAGAGCCGAGATTGACGAAGTCAGCAAGGAAATCAGAGGGTATGAGACGGTGACAGGGGCCAAGATCAACCGCGATGTTCGTTGGCTTGCGGTTGGGCGCGTGGAAGGGAGTTTCTTCTTCCCGGGCCTTTCCACTGGACGGACGGGCCGGTCAAGATTCTCGGCGTCTGGTTCGGTCCGGATCTCCAGTTGGAAATGAATTGGTCGAGGTACAAGAGAAGGCAGAGGCTGCAGTTCGTCTGTGGTCTCTGAGGAAGCTTTCCTTAAAGCGGGGAGGGCGGAAGTATGTGTTTCACACATCTACCCGATTCTCCTTTACTGACTCTCTGTGCTTCCACTCCCGTGTGCCATATTAATGACATTAGTCAGGGTCTTGTACTCCTTCCTCTGGGGAGAAGGCAAGGCTCTCAAGGTGTGTCATGAGATCTGTAGCCTCCATCCTTCTGAGGGCGGTCTGGGAATGCCAAGCGTTGAGATTCGTCAACATACGCTTCGCATTGCCTTCCTAGACCGAATGTGTTCGCAAGTGGATGAGAATGGTGAATTCTGGAAGGAAGATGCTCCGCAAAGCTTCCCATCCCTAAGAAGTGTGCATTCGTGCGAGGAAGAGGCCGGCCGTTTACCTCGAGGCGAATGCTCCTCTATCGTGAATGCCGGCGAGCACTCAGTTTTCTACGGGCGACAGATGGCCCTCTTGGCGTCCAGGCGTTGTCCCTTCGGGCATTATATCGGGTGCCAGTGAGGGGGCCGTTCGTGATGATCTGATTGACGAGCTCGGTTTGACGAAGCAGGAGGCGCGCTCCATATGGCCTTGGGCGCCCGGTTGAAATGCCTCACAAACAACGAAGCATCCCTCACCTGGCTGGTGATACGAAAGGCTGTCTGGGTCGGCAAGAAGCTTAAAGCAGCGGGTTTGGTTGTTTCGCCAAACTGCGTTCGCTGCGGTGGGTCGGTGGTCGAGACTTCGTCTCACGCCTTCCTTTCATTGCAGTGTCGTAGTACCGTTGCGTAAGTGGCTTGAAGACTTCATGGTTCGCATGCTGCGTGGAAAGTTCTTTGTCCTGGAAGTCGCTTCTGTTTGTAGCAATGTGGGGTGCCGTCGTTGACTAGGGCTGAGCATTATGTGTTCGTATGCTTACTGGGTGTTATGCGAGTCGTGATTTGGACGACGCGACAGAAGGAATTCTATGGGGACGAGAAGTTTTTCTCTCAACTGATTTTGTTTTTTAAGCATCAGCTTAAAGTCAAAATTAGGACGGAAAGGCGACGACTTCCTCCATCAGAATTTGGCAAAAGGTGGGTAAATCTTGCGCGAATCTGTCGAGTGAAAGGAGCTGATTTGGAGTGGCATTTTGATGACGGTTAGGCATCAGGATATTGGGGATCCTGGGCTAAACATTTTCAACCCCCTCCCGAAAGTAGGATAGTTTAGTTAATTTGTCTTTTTATGTTTTAATGATGGTTAAACTTAGCTAGGCAAGGCATGGGCATTGGCCCCACTTTTATTTTTTTGTGCCCTCTCTTTTTTTGGTTTAATTCCCCAGCCCTTCCCCACTTTTTAGGTGATTAGAGATAACAGTTCCCCGGTAGAGGCGGGGCATCTTTTTCGTTTCGAGTGTGTTTATTTTCGTATTTGTTATTGTGTTTGTGTGTGTGCGTGGTTGTGTGTATGACTGTTTGAGATCTGCCAGCCCCGCTAAAATTTCGCCCAGCTAACTGATGTTTCTGTCACGGATAGAGATTGTGGGGGTTTAATACTAACATTTAATTTTGTTTAGTTTTTGTATATATTTTTATTCGTTGTATAAAAATCATTGGGGTTTGCAAATATTAAGTGTTATTTCCCCCACCCCCCACAGACAAATTGTACATATGGGTTTAGTTAGACTTTCATAGAGTGTATTGAGGCATTGTGGTGCTCGTAGTAAGAATGGTACGTAAGATTGTGATGTTTTGGTGTAAGGGATATTATACTGTCTGCTTGGGTCAGTGAGTGAGTTCAGTTGTTAATATAAGACAGATGAAGACCAGCCTTCCCCATCCCCACAATTTTGGCCTTGTGCCGCATTTTTTTGTAAATTTTTACAAAATAAATAATTGCAGTGTAGTTGTTGTTCGACGTGGTTTTTATTATTTTACGATTGCTCTGACCTCTGCTTTGTTTCAGCTTGGACTTTTGTTGAAAATATTTTTATTTGACTGAATTTTGTACACAAGAGACCTTTTCTTTGTGCCGATAAGTTTATTTTTATTTTTTTATTTTTTGTTTTCTTCTTTGTTGTTTTATTTTTATTTGTTCTAGCTTTTGTGTTTTATTTTCGTATTTTTATGGCCATATTTGTTTTTGTTTAGGCTCTATTGTTCTCTTTTTATTTTCTGTTTTCATTTTTTCAGTTGGTCTTCTTATGCCACAGATTTATTTTTATTTAAAAAAAAAAAAAAATTTGTTAATAGTATCTTTTATTTTATTGTTGACCAGAAACTGATCATTTAACTGTTTGTTTTCCTCCTTTTGCCTTTTCAGCTCCTCCCCGTTTGCGAAGGTAGTCTTTTTAGGCAACCTCTTTTTATGTGTCCTATTTCTGTTACATATTTTAAATTCTTTTTTTGTATTTTATTGTAATAAGTTTATTGGTTGTTTGTTAAACCTCTCAAGAGGTTAATTTCTCTTTTTAAAAGGATATTGTTATTACATTTTGGCTGCCAAAGGCCAATCTGTTTCGTTTTGATTTGTTTGCCGTTTGTCTTCATTGTCTGCAAGGTTAATTTGTATAAACCCCCCTCCATTCCCCCCCTTTTTCCCCCTCCCCATTCCCCTATTTAGTTACGGAGGAGAAAAATATAATTGTTTCCTGGTGATTTGGAATTGAAAATGGGTTGACCAGGTCGGTCGTTTAAAAAGAAACTGAATTTTGAGCCGCCTTTTAAGGGCCCAGCGGATAAAGATGAGGAAGCTTATCCCCCTTCCGAAAATGTGACCAAGAATATGGTGGCCGAGAAAGGCCAGAAGACTTCAAGTACCGAAAAGAATAAGAATGACAATACGAAGGATGCTGAGGCCGGGGAATCGCCCCGTTGTTGGAAGTCCCCACTGAGTTGCATTATAAACATTGCGGAGTTTCTGGAGAGGGCTAAAGGTTTCGATCATCTTTTGAAAGATGACGGACTTTTGGAAAACCCCAGGAAATTACAAAAGTTTGAAAAAGAATGGGTGTCGGTCTTCGTGGTGGACAAGCGTACGCGCAAAATTTGTCGCTCCACGAAAGACACAGTGATTCGAACACTGGTGTCCCTAGGGTTAAGCCCCAAAGAGTTATAAGAGGACCGGGTTTTCTCACGTGGGACGTACTGCTACCTCACCTGAAGATTGCTTGAAGTAGTGAGCAAGGAATTGATCACTAACGACCTAATAATCAGACAATATATGAAGGCCGAAGGAGGACCACGGTAGCAGTATATGAGGTTCCTCCTCAGGCTGCCGGTGAACATCTGGCGTCCTATTTAAAGAAATATGGCCAAATATTGGCAGCCTCATCCGACAACCCTTGAACGGGGGATGATGTTTGATATATTGATGGATCAAGATGCCTTCGAGTCCGGTCCCCAACTGCTTGGACTATTGCGTCGGAAAATGCCGGTCGTAGTGACCGAAGAAACCATCTTGCTGGAAGTGTGGGCAGATTGGTCACCTGTCCTCCTCTTCTGTCCAGAGAAGAAGGCCTCTGGTGCCCGGCTGGCGACCAAAATACCCCCAAGCCTGAAAATTGTAGTTCCGCAACGCCTGTAACGGGCCTAGGCGGCACGGTCCGGGGACTTAAAACCCCGGGTGGGTCTCGGCCCCCATCCTCTCAAATTCTGAAGCCTGCCACTGGTGTGGTTAAGGACAAAGACGACGGAGAATGGCGTGTCGTTACCAGAGGCAAAGGGAAGAGCGAGAGGGCAGCGGGACCTCAGTCCCCTGAGGCCACTAGGGATGACACCAACAGTCCCACTCCTCTATCAGCAGTAAGGGCGATGTCCCGGCAGTTCACCAAGATGCTCCGTTAACGGAAATTCAAAAACAGGCGGAGCTCATTGGGAAAAGATTAAAAACTGAGAGAGCTCAAAAAGGCTCTAGAGTCAAGTAAGACCAAGAAATCATCAGCAGCGTCAGTGTCTGCCCCTACTTCTCCACAAAAAGAATTATGGCACCCCCTCCCATGACAAAATCCTTGGACCCACACCCCTTCCAAATGACCATATTTAAAACCATCACCAGTCCCTTCAGCCCCTTCTCCTGTCCTTCTCCAGTCCCTTCTCATGGTTTATCCTCAGCTAGTTCTACCCTTTCTTCCCAAGGTATCTGCTACCCCCACGCCAACACCGACTCTTTTCAATCCCCGCTTAAAGATTCACGGAGGCAAAGAAGCCCGGACACAATAAGCGGCAAAGAAAAAAAAAGAAAAAAGCCTCCTTTAATGTGGGCAGGATGTTTGCCGTGTCTCGGAGGACACTGCCCAAAAGGCTATTAATCAATGTAAAAAGGTCAAACATTGTGTGAAATGTAAATGCATCAAAAACAAAGATGTTGAAGATCCACTTAACTTTCCAGAGGCCAAAAGACTTTTGACAGTAGATCTGGTGCGGGGTCGAGCCATGTATGGAGTATGCTTGGAGAGGCCAATGACTCCATCCCGATGAGCCCTCCAATTGTGTACTTCACAAACGATGACCAGAGGAATTTGGATCAGTTTTATTCTGGGAGGACCCCTATTTTTGTTCACCCTTCCCTTTACAGAGCTTTAAAATTAACATTCCCCCTGGATATTGGTGGCCTGTCCAATGATGGCACTATCAAGACTGAAATGGGCCAAGGCTCAATGGGACGGGCCGTCGGTATCCTGTCCCGAGATGTTTGGTACAGTGCCTCAACCCTAATCGGACCGATAATGGCTCTCTGGTTAGCTAGTATAGTAATGGCCGGGCCCGAGATCAAAAATACGCAGAGCGTGTCTCAGCCGTGATCTTTCAAAGGCCTCGGTGTGAATGTATGTTGTATACAGGAGACCCGGTTTTCAACTCGCGATCATGAGGATATACTGTCTAGGAGGTTCGCCTCTTATTCAGCATGTTTTGGATGGACGCTCGAGAGGTGTTTCCTGGCTAGTGAGCAAGTCCCGAATGCGGCGTGTACCCATGTCTTCGCAGATCCGGCAGGGCAGATTCTAAAAGTTGGATGTTACTATAAAGGATAAGTCTCTTCGTCTCATTGGGGTTTATGCGCCCAAATGTCCATGCGGAGCGTCCCGCTTTGTTTCGGCAGATCGAGCCGTTTTTGACGACATCTCGTCGGGTAGTTTTAGCGGGCGATTGGAATGCCGTCCTTGACCCCGATATAGATCGCATAGGGGAAAGATCGGGTACTAACAACCCGGATGTAAAAGCATTTCGGGACTTTATCGACAGGTTCGACCTTGTCGAGATGGGCACCGAAACGAACACCCCGGATATAGTATGGACTTTGACTAATAGGGGCAGCTCGGCTACGGTGGTGCGTGCTAGCTTCGTCGACCGAGTCTTAGTGAGGAGAGTCGATGTAGGGCTCTTAGGTTGTCCAAGTTTTCATTCGATAGTTTACTCGGATCATAGGCTCGTCCGGGTTCGCGTAAACTTAGATAAGCCTAGGATTAAATTGGTTACTGGAAATTGAACTGTTCATTGTTTGAAGAGCAAGATTTCCAGGACCAGTTGAAACTAACGACAGCGGGAATTGACGGGGCTGTGGTTGGGAATAAGTGGTGGGGATCCTTGGAACTAACAGATCGTTTGCTGCTGAATATAGCCGTCGACTCAATTTAGAAAGATTAGCAGCACAAACGGCAGAAGCCAAAGTTGATCGGGCTATCAAATCCCGTGTTAGTGGGGACGTAGCCTTAGCTAGGGCGGAGCAGGCCTCCTTGTTTATCAAGAAGGACCAAGCTCTGGTAGTTAGGGCTAGGTTAAAGAGAATGTCTCCTGAGGCAACGAACATGGCCGCAGAATTGCGTGCAGAGGAATTGAGAAATGCTAGCAAAAGGTATATCGCAAGCGTCACATTGCCGGATGGGAGAACCGTGACTACAAACGCGGGCATAGTTGAGGCTTTTCGTGACTATTTTCAGGATTCGTTTACCAGGGAGCCCGGTCTGAGCACTGCTCAGTTCGATGCCTATTTGGCCGACTTCCCTCGCCTCGAGGCGGCTGAAGTGGCTGCGAGGGCTCCGTTACAGAGGCTGAGATTTGGGAGGCGCTCAAGTTGGTTGGCCGGGACAAGTCTCCGGGATTGGATGGTCTTCCCTACGAACTGTGTTTGAGGCAGTCGCCCGTTCTTGTTCCCTTGCTGGCACTGATTTTCAACAACTGATGAGGCAGGGTCTATACCCCAACGCTTCACCAGGGGTGGACCTCCTTGTTGCTGCGCAAAAGCAAGGACGGTGGGGATTCGATAGATAACTTCAGGCCTTTGACGATGTTAAATACAGAGTTGAAGATTTTAGCCAAGATCTTAGCCAGCCGTTTGCAGGCTGTCCTCTCTAGTCTGATTGGCCCCGAGCAGACTTGTGCTGTGAAGGGTAGGACTATTCAGGACAACCTTCATTTGGTACGCTTGATCTTTGAGAAAGTCGACACGGAAGCCGCGCTGATCAATTTAGATCAGTCCAAGGCGTTCGATAGGGTTGACCATCGTTTTCTCGAGTCTGTCCTTTCCGCTGCCGGTTTCGGGCCCAATTTTCGCTCCTGGATCCGACTTTGTACGCGCCCCCGGTGCTGGTGGAAGTGAATGGAGTACGATCGAACCTTTTCTATTGACTCGCTCTTATCTGTCAAGGTTGTCCGCTCTCGCCTTTGCTCTACGTTCTTGCGTTGGAGCCTTTCCTTCGCAAGTTAAAGGCGAATCCGGTCCTCTGCGGGATTACATTACCTGGTGCTACCACCTCGGCCAGGTATTCTGCCTATGCTGACGACGTTTCGGCTCTTGGTGTCGAGCAGAGCCGAGATTGACGAAGTCAGCAAGGAAATCAGAGGGTATGAGACGGTGACAGGGGCCAAGATCAACCGCGATAAGTCTGTTGCTTGCGGTTGGGCGCGTGGAAGGGAGTTTCTCTTCCCGGGCTCACTTGACGGACGGGCCGGTCAAGATTCTCGGCGTCTGGTTCGGTCCTGATCTCCAGTTGGAAATGAATTGGTCGGAGGTACAAGAGAAGGCAGAGGCTGCAGTTCGTCTGTGGTCTCTGAGGAAGCTCTCTAAAGGGGAGGGCGGAAGTATGTGTTTCACACATCTACCCGATTCTCCTTTACCGACTCTCTGTGCTTCCACTCCCGTGTGCCATATTAATGACATTAGTCAGGGTCTTGTACTCCTTCCTCTGGGGAGAAGGCAAGGCTCCTAAGGTGTGTCGCGAGATCTGTAGCCTCCATCCTTCTGAGGGCGGTCTGGGAATGCCACGTTGAGATTCGTCAACATACGCTTCGCATTGCCTTCCTAGACCGAATGTGTTCGCAAGTGGATGAGAATGGTGAATTCTGGAAGGAAGATGCCCGCAAAAGCTTCCCATCCCTAAGAAGTGTGCATTCGTGCGAGGAAGAGGCCGGCCGTTTACCTCGAGGCGAATGCTCCTTCTATCGTGAATGCCGGCGAGCACTAGTTTTCTCTTACGGGCGACAGATGGCCTCTCTGGCGTCCAGGCGCCGTCCCTTCGGGCATTATATCGGGTGCTAGTGAGGGGGTCGTTCGGGATGATCTGATTGACGAGCTCGGTTTGACGAAGAGGAGGCGCGCTCCATATGGCCTTGGGTGCTCGGTTGAAATGCCTCACAAACACGAGGCATCCCTCACCTGGCTGGTGATACGGGAAAGGCTGTCTGGTCGGCAAGAAGCTTTCAAAAGCAGCGGGTTTGGTTGTTTCGCCAAACTGCGTTCGCTGCGGTGGGTCGGTGGTCGAGACTTTGTCTCACGCCTTCTTTCATTGCAGTGTCGTAGTACCGTTGTGTAAGTGGCTTGAAGACTTCAAGGTTCGCATGCTGCGTGGAAAGTTCTTTGTCCTGGAAGTCGCTTCTGTTTGTAGCAATGTGGTGCCGTCGCTGGACTAGGGCTGAGCATTGCGTGTTCGTATGCTTACTGGGTGTTATGCGAGTCGTGATTTGGACGACGCGACAGAAGGAATTTATGGGGACGAGAAGTTTTCCTCTTCCCAACTGATTTTGTTTTTTAAGCATCAGCTTAAAGTCAAAATTAGGACGGAAAGGCGACGACTCCCTCCATCAGAATTTGGCAAAAGGTGGGTAAATCTTGCGCGAATCTGTCGAGTGAAAGGAGCTGATTTGAGCAGCATTTTGATGACGGTTAGGCATCAGGATATTGTAGATCCTGGACTAAACATTTTCAACCCTCCCGAAAGTAGGATAGTTTAGTTAATTTGTCTTTTTATGTTTTAATGATGGTTAAACTTAGTTAGGGTATGCATGGGCATTGGCCCCAC